>JBBYHO010520223.1:2878-18447 GCA_038382025.1 Adansonia gregorii | reverse complement strand
ATTTTTTTATTAATATTTATATATTTTATAATTAAATTTAAATAAAATATATATTATTTTAATTTAAAATTACTGTTTCAACTAAGCCAAGCTAGTCTAAAACAAAAACATGAGAACTAAAGCCCAGGCCCAATTGGGTTAGGTGGGTAGCCCAACACTTGAACAGGTCTGTATATGATAAAATAATAATATATCAAAAAGTACATCATATTATGAGCTTTGAAAACGTTGTCGATAAAGTATATTATTGATTTATCACATTTTTTAATTTAATTAGTTAAACTCATTAACTATTGAGAGTTTATCTATATTAGCTGTAAAATTTTAAATATTTTTTGAATATTATTATTATTTTTTTCAAGTAATGATAATTAGAATTTGATAATTGTATAACAAAATAATAAGATAAATTAAAAATATGAAAGCCATAATAGATTATACCATATCAAAAATAAATCAAATATTGAATATTGAATATTAATATCATATATAATTTAATTAAATATTTAAAATTTAATTTATATTTTATATATGATTAAACCTGCTTATGGATTAGGCCTGCCGCGGCTTGAATTTTTTAAAATCCCAAACGCAAGCATTTATTTAATATGCCTAAACCTGCCTCTTCAAGCTAGAATTATTGTTCATCACATTAAAATTTTTTTTATTAATATTTATATATTTTATAATTAAAATCAAATCAAATATATTTTATTTTAATTTAAAATAATTGTTTCGAGCCATATTGAGCTAGTTTGAAACCAAAATATGAGAACTCAAGCCCAGGCCTAATTAAGCCAAGTGAATAGCTCGATCCTTAAGCAGGTCTATATATGATAAAATAATAATTTATTACAAAATAAATTATATCATGAGCTTTGAAAGTATTGTTAATAAAGTACATTATCAATTTATCATTAAATATTGAGAGTTTATCCATGTTAGTAGTAAAATTTTAAATACTTTTTTAAAATTATTATTATTATTATTATTATTTCAAGTAATGATAATTAGAATCTGATAATAATATAACAAAGTAATAAGCTAAATTAAAAAATATTAAAGCCATAATAGATAACATCATATAAAAAATAAAAAAAATCACATGTTAAATTAGCAACTAGAACTGCCCATGAGCCAGACAACCTGTACATAGGCCAGACAGCCTGCCCAACACAATAGGCCCAGCACGATCAAGCCCAAGTCTTAGATTTTAAGTTTCAAGTATGCTCGACTTAAAACAGTATTTTTTTAATAAAATAATATATTTTATTTAAATTTAATTATAAAATATGTAAATTTTAATATAAAAGTAACTTTTTAATATTATGAACAATGATTTGTACTTAAATGGGCTAGCTAGGACAAATTCGGCCCTGACCTTAGAATTTAAAAATTTTTCGAGCCATGGATAGGCCTATAGAACCGAACTAAGATTTTTTTTAAGCCAGATTAGAATTCAATATTACGTAAAAATGATTATATTAATATAAAATAAAAAATGATGTAAAATATACTAAAACTCGAACATAACCTAAACCTAAACCCGAATTGGCCTAACCTGAATTAGCTCGAACCTGAATAGACTCGAACCCGAATTGGCCCAAACCTAAGTTAGCTCGAACCCGAATAGACTCGAACCTGAATTGGCCCAAATCTGAATTAGCTCGAACCCGAATTGGCCCGAACCCGAAAGAACCCAAACTCGAACCCGAACCCGAATCAGGTCAAATCTAAAAAAACTCAAACCCGAAAGGACCCGTCCCAAACCCGCCCAATTGCCACCTCTCGCAAACCCAGAAATTGATATTGAAATCTTCCAACCTTGCTAAAAAATCACCAAAGAGAATTCCAACTTCGCCAAAGAATGTCATCGTAAAAGTCAAAACAACCCCAAAAAAAATTTCCAGAAAAGTTTTTAAGACTCCTTTTTATTCAATCTTCAAACAAATCATTCCAAAACCTATGACAAATTCTCAATTTAAACAAAATCTAAACTTTTTTGAAGAACAACAATAAACCTATCTATCTGTGTTTCTTTACTCTTGTGTAATTGTTGTGTAGTGTTTCCCTAGTCCTTTGTGTCTATAATTTTTCTCTGTAAATTGCTGAGAAAAAGGTTGTGTATATAGGGAGTTAATTAGACCTAGGAAGTTTAATCCATGTTAAATTTAGCCTTGACATTTTGCATAAATTTGAACTCTTCAACCTAAAAGCCATTGTTTATCTTGGATTCAAGATGCATTATCCCATCTTTTCTGATTTTATCTGAAATAATAACTAGATAAAAATAAATAATTATACAAGATATATAAAATATTTAAAATAAATAAATTATATAATTACGCTAAGTAAGGCTTGACCCAAATTGAACCAAAAATCCACAAGTTGGGTCCTTAGATAATAATTAGGTCTAGGTCCAAAAGTAACACCAATTTAAAACTAGTACTTATCAATTAAAATGATAAAATTCAGTATCTATAGCTCTTTCTCTTTTTATGCATTTTTTCATGAAACGGGAAGTATACAAAGACATAAACATCCTATAGTTTGCTCATATTATCCAAGACAAATAAAACTTTAGTTCTTCCAATGAAACATAAACTTTAAAGATATCTAAAAGGAAAGCTCCTTTAAAAAGGTATAGAGTTTAAAATTTCCACATGTGAGACATGCTACTCAAGTGAAGCTCAACATTTCTAAAAATATAATCTTTCAAAACAATTCTATATACTTCTTGAGATAGGCTCAACAAAAATAATCCTTAAGAGACTAAAAACATTACATTCTGTGAGAAGAGCTAAATATAAGCAACATAACGCCAAAGAGAATGTGTAAATATATATTACTTGAGAGAGGTTTTAAAAGGTAAAAAAAAATATTTCTCATGAAAAATACTAAAACATTTCCAAGAGAGACTTTAAAACTCCTTGTAAGAGGCTTTGAAAACTAACATCCTCATGAGAGGTTACAAAATGTACATCCTCATGAGAGGCTTTGAAACATCCTCATGAGAGGTTTTGAAAAATAAATCCTTATGAGAGGCTTTTAAAATGAACATCCTTATGAAAGGTTATAAAAAATCCTCATGAGAGGCTTTCAAAACATCTTTATGGGAGGCTTTGAAACATCCTCATGATCAGCTTTAAAACCTTTCACGAGGACGTTTTCAAAGCCTCTCATGATGAGGCTTTCAAATCCTCTCACAAGGATGTTCGTTTTAAAGCCTCTCATGCAGATGTTAATTTTTAAAGCCTCTTGACGACTATTTAAGGTTAAGTTAAATGAACGATTCATCATGATGACTTGATCCTTAAAAATAAAAAATAATAATGATATAATATATAAGAGCGAGGGGTACACCCACTTTTTAAATCTACTTAGTCAGAATTCATATCCTGATCGTGTTATGACATCATGCAATCAAGTTGTATGAATCCGAACAACAAGATGTTAGTTGAGTAAGACCCATCATTCATATCTTAGGCAACTCAGGTGGAAGTGACCTTAAGTCAACTCAGTAGATCCCTGTAGCTGAAACTCAGGTATCTTATTATGAACAATGGAAAGCATCTAATTATGGTTAGGCATAGACTTAATATTTTATGAGGGATTGTTATCATTTATCATAAGTCTTATTGCTTGTTTGATTAGTATGCTTAGCATTTATTCAATCATGTATCACATATATAAATTCAAAAATAAATCTAACGCATGCAATCTACTAGGATGATAATGGGCTTTATCCATCTAGTTTTCTTGAGCCATTAAGAAACTAGTTGGTCAAATTCTTATGGATATTGTACAAGGTTTTTGAAAGTCCTGATGATGATCTCCTTAGTCTTTTTTTCTTGATGTCATATTCTTTACATCTTGGATTTACATAAATTCTCATCATAATCTAAATCTAAATCTACAAGTCCCTTGTAACGATTGCATATCATTGTAAGAAACCTCAAGTTACAATTGAAGGAAGTTAGGCGAGAATAGAATTTACAACCCAAAACGAAAAGAAAAAGTAAGGTTTGCAGACCTTATTTATAAAATAAATATTAAAGGAAAAATTCAACCATCCATAACCTAGTTATACTAAGACCTAGTCTATAATTATCCTTATGCTAACATAATCATATTATAAGCTTGAAATTAAAATACTCATAGCCAATATCACTTAGTAATCTTGTGTGTCATTTACATAAACCTTTGCAAACAATTTAAAATGATTTATCATATTATTTAGTAATTTTTGTTCTTTAATTAAAATATTTTTAATTAAATTCCTAACTTTAGGAAGATTGTCTTAAACTGCTCATTACCTAATATTTAGGTTGTTTATCTTAATTAGGATATTATCTAAGTTTTAGATAACTATTTTAATTAGGATAAACCATCCATTTTAGGAAACTTATTTTCCAAAAACCATTTAGGAAATTTGTTTTCCAAAAACATTATTTTAAGACAATAAATTAGACATTACCTAACTATTAGGTGGTTTGTCTTAATCAGGACATTATCTAACTTTTAGATAACTTTGTCTTAATTCAAATAAAGTATTTAACATGTAGTATTTTCTAAGCCATTTACGAAAGTAGTTTCGAATTGTTCAAAGTCTTAGTAATTGATCCATATTTAATTTAACTAAGAAAACAATTTTTCTTACATGATTAACATTCATTCTAATCTCGATAGAACAAATCCTATTGCAAATAGGATTAATCATTTAAATTAAATATATTTTTCAATTAAACAATTTAATTGAATTTTAATTCCATGCTTATTATATTATCCAACTCATATCTTAAACAATTTATGAAAATTAATACAACTGAATAATTAGGTGTTTGATGATAAGTAAGAGTTTTAATGGAACACAACCTTTTAGAGAGTCATAGTCCAACTAAAAGTCCGTTCTATGCATGGCTATCTTAGCCATCCTAATTCAATTCAAACACTATTGTCTTTCTCTCACTAAAATCTGAAAATACACCATATTTGCAGCAATATGTTGCTGCCATGGATGCCACACCAAGGTCCCAAGAAGAAAGAAACAATGTTGTAGGCCTTAACTATTCCTATTGTACTCGTTATCACCTAAAATTGAAAATTTTTCAACTTCAATTTTAACCGAAACTTTCGACGAACAATTCATGATACTTTCAAGGTGGAAAACCATGGAAAAAATTGCAGCAATGCCTACCTACAAAATCAACCCAATTAAAACATTGAAATAAAGCATCCTTGCATTAGTCAACACGAAAACGTTGACAGATGTCTTTAATATCAATTTAATTAGAAGAAATATTTTAAACTAATTAATATTAAGCATGTATTACCATGATGAAAGATTAAAAATTAAAAAGAAACAATTTTTTTTTAATTTTTAATCAATAAATGGATTAAAACAACATTGAAACAACTAAAAAAGCTAAAAAAAACATGTTAAAACTTTAATTTGAATTAATTAAAATAATTTTAATTAATTATTTAAATACTTTTAAACATGATTATAGCCAAAAATGACATGTTATCTACATTTTAAAAATTAAAGAAAAATAATTTTTCAAGAACTTTTCCAAAAATGAAAAACGCTAAATCAACACACAAATCAATCAAATTGATTATCACTAAAAACCGGCATGCTAGACCATATGTAATCTACAAACCTGAGTCTTGGATACCACTAAAAGGAAATCACGAGCTCACGCATATTGAAATAGGCATAAAAATTTGATTAAAATTAAACATACATAGTGGAATTGAACAAAAAAAAAACACTTAGATTTCCTCAGGATATTAGGAAAAGATGCACATGTAATCAAGCAAGTTTAAAACACTAATATGTTAAAAATCATACTCGCTTAGAGACTCATACTCTAAGCATGCCAATCTCTACCCGAATGCATCGTGGGTTCGTTATTATGAGTTTTTCTTAAGGCCACAACCAACACAAGGATCCTGCCTCTAACGGTGATCTGTACATATGCCTATTGGAGCTTTCATGAGGTCTGATGGTTATTTAGTGCTAGCCAGAAGGCTTCTCAAGCCTTAACCAAAAGATATATAGCCAGGTTTAGGTCTAAAGTAATCCGAAAATAATTCCTATGCCTGTTGCATTAAAAAAGAAAAAAACAACTTCGTAAGGAAGTAACCATTTTTCATAGATGCCAATAAACAGATCAAAAATTCATAATTCTTAATTTTGGTTGATTCCATTAAGACAGAAAACTAATTCTCTACCTTCATAGTGGTTAAAAACACTTTGAGATACCCTGGAATACTAATCGACAAAAATGAAGCTTAAGAAAGTAGGGATTTCAAGATATGGCTAATTTCACAACTTTGGAAAAAATTAATCTCTTAATGCTAGGAAACTAATTTTCTATTTTTATTGTGTAAAGAACAATTCAAGAACACTTAGAAAAACCATGAAAACACAAAGAAAGCGTAGGTAAACATAGGTGTTGCTCCAAACCCCTTAGGAGAGTCTAGGTTCTATATTCTGCCTCAAATAGTGATCCGCACATATGCTTGTTGGAGCTTTCATGAGGTTCGATGGCTTTTTAGTGCTAGCCAGAAGGCTTCTCAAGCCTTAACCAAATGATATATAGCCAGCAAGTTTAGATCTAAAGTAATCCGAGAAAATTCCTATGCCTGTTCCATTAAAAAAGAAAAAAAAAGGTAATTTCGTAAGGAAGTAACCGTTTTTCATAGATGCCAATAAACAGATCTAAAATTCATAATTCTTGATTTCAGTTGATTCCATTAAGATAGAAAACTAATTCTCTACCTGTATAGTGATTAAAAACACTTTGAGATCACCTGGGATACTAATCAACAAAAATGAGGCTTAGGGAAGTAGAGATTTCAAGATATGGCTAATTCCACAACTTTGGTAAAAATTAATCTTAATGCTAGGAAACTAATTTTTTATTTTCATTGTGTAAAGAAAAATTTAAGAACACTTAGAAAAACCATGAAACCATAAAAAAAGCTTAGGTAAACATAGCTGTTGCTCCAAACCCCTTAGGAGAGTTTAGGTTCTATGTCCTGCCTCTAATAGTGATCCGCACATATGCCTGTTGGAGCTTTCATGAGGTCCGATGGCTTTTTAGTGCTAGCCAGAAGGCTTCTCAAGCCTTAACCAAATGATATATAGCCAACAAGTTTAGATCTAAAGTAATCCGAGAAAATTCCTATGCCTGTTCCATTAAAAAAGAAAAAAAAAGGCAACTCCGTAAGGAAGTAACCATTTTTCATAGATGTCAATAAACAAATCTAAAATTCATAATTCTTGATTATGGTTGATTCCATTAAGATAGAAAACTAATTCTCTACCTTCATAATGATTAAAAACACTTTGAGATCACCTGAAATACTAATCGACAAAAATGAGGCTTAGAGAAGTAGGGATTTCAAGATATGGTCAATTTCACAACTTTGGTAAAAATTAATCTCTTAATGCTAGGAAACTAATTTTCTATTTTCATCGTGTAAAGAACAATTCAAGAACACTTAGAAAAACCATAAAAACACAGAGAAAGCTTAGGTAAACATTGGTCTTGCTTCAAACCCCTTAGGAAAGTCTAGGTTCTATGCCTAAGCTTTTCTTGATGCTTCTTTTTTAGCCAAAAAAACCCTTAATAATGTATTTAAATACACATTGTGCTAGGTTAGGACTAACTAATAGGTCAATCGAGCCTGTTACTAACATACTTGGAAAGTAACCTCAATTTATAGTGTTTCTAAGAGCCCAATTAAAACTATTTTGAGTAGCTTTTCCAAGATTGGGCCTATATAGTAAGTTATTAGTATTTTAGCCCAATAGCGCAGCAAAGATGGTTATTCCATGCGCCAAGAGCATTAGCAAGCCTATTTCAAGTGGTCCACAACTAAACTCTTTTGACTGGCTAATTAAGGCTTTTAGCTCAACCCCTTTAATTTGCATGTTAGATAATTGAATTCATAATTAAATTTTCTAATCCAATTAAAACAATATTACTTCATGCAAATATTATTAAATAATTAATTAAATAATTATCAAATAATTATTTAATTTTCCAAATACAATTATTTGGCTTTATTTAATAGTATCCCTAAAATCAAGTCTATAAATAGACATTATCTTGATAAGACATTTTTATCATTATTGTCGTATTACGACATCTATGATTAGATTTCATAAATCTAATTTATATCTTAAATTATTCTTAATTGAACTTATACAATTTAGTCTTCCTCATTATACCTTTAATTGAATTAAGTCTTACATAATTAAATTTCGGTTTTAATCGAATAGATCATCTTATCATGTGTGACCCATTAGGCTTCCATCATAACAGTAATAAATTTAATTACCTAATTAAGTGTATTGAATTTATAGACCAAGATTGGCCTCTAGCAAGGCATCATGGCTATTTGGTATGCAGGAAAAGTTAATATTATCTCTTAAGAAACCTTTCAGTAACCAGCCTTTTAGTGTACTTTGGTCCTTTTGCCAGATATTCTAGAAGCATGGTGTAATATCTACTCATATATCAATCTGAATTTAGAGAAACAATTTCTCCTAAATCCATCATGCGTTGGCCAACGACTTTATCAAGTTAACCAAAGCCCAGCACATATGAGATATGTCTCTAATGTCACTGGAGTGCTGAATCCTCTCTAAATTACTCATTCATCCACCATATGATTCATGTCATACTCAGCGTACCTTACCTTAAGTATCCATCCATTATAGATCCATTTTAAATAAAGCAAAGTATGACACTCCCCATACGAGATGACTTGGTATCACAAGTTTGCAGACTAATATACATGATTGGCACATAAAAACATATTCCATAAACAGTTGAGTGACTTATACCAAATATAGTTCTCATACAAGCCATGTTTAGTGAACTTGTTTCCATAAAACAAGCACCCATATACTAACCCCTAGTATCTCTATACTTTAACTTCTATGAGATCAAAGAGTTGCATGCATCAAATGCATGGAAGCTTAGCATATACTAGTCTTTGTGCATCTTCAATGCCTTATCTTGAAAATATGATGACTAGGAATATTTTTAGAAACATGACTTCATTGCATAAGGATCTCATCATCATAGCTCTTACTAACTTTGCAAAGTCATTGTGTTTCATGAGCTTCATCCAATTAGGGTTCGCATGATTGTCAATCACGCCACTAACATAAAAGAAAACCTTGAATCACTAACATAAGTGATTGGCTTGTATTATTAACTGTTATATGCCTTATCCAATTTGACTGGCTCTAAGGCATATACTAACAATGTTTTTAAAGCCTCTCACAAGGATGTCAGTTTTCAAAGCCTTTCATGAGGAATTTTTAGTATCTCTCATAAGAAATATTTTTCATTTTTAAAATTTTTTTTGAGTAATATATATTTTCACATTTTCTTTGGCATTATCCTGTATATATCAAACACTTCTAAAATAATGTTGTTTTTAGTATGTTTTATGGATTATTTTTATTAAACCTTTCTCAATGAGTATATATTATTGTTTTTAAAGATTATATTTTAGAAAAGTCGAGCCTCACTTGAGCTGCATGTCTTGTGTGTGGAAATTTTAAACTCTATGCCTTTTTAAAGGAGCTTTTTGTTTAGATATCTTTAAACTTTATTTTCATGGGAAAGATTAATCTTTCCTTTGTCCTAGTTAATTTGAGTTAAAATAGGTGTCTATGTCTTTGCACACTTTATGTTTCTTAAAAAATGTGCAAAAAGGAACAACTATAGACATTGAATTTCGTCTGAGGCATTTTGGTTGATAAGTATTTATCTTAGATTTGGGTTACTTTTTGACCTAGGCTTAATTATTATCTAAAGACCTAATTTTTGTGGATTTTATGTTCAATTTAGGTCAAACCCTACCTAATCTAATTTATGATTTATTTTTTTGAATCTTTTATTTCTCTTATATAATTATTTATTTTTATATATATTTATTTTAGACAAAATAAAAAAAGATGAGATAAAGCATCTTGCTTCCTAGATAAATAATGGCTCTTAGGTTGAAGAGTTGGAATTTGCAAAAAATATAGAAGCTAAATGTAACATGGATTAAACTTATTGGGTCTATTTAACTCCCTACATAAACAACCTTAGTCCCAATAATTAAAGGGGAGAAATTATAGACACAAGGGAATAGGGGAACATAACACAACAATTACACAAAAGTGTAGCAACACAAGTAGAGAGATTTATTCTTGTTGTTTAAAAAATTTCGTTGTTTAAATCAAGAATTCTTGTCTTAGGTTTTAGAGTGATTTATTTAAAGATTCGATAAGAAAAGGTGTTAGGAATTTTTTTGGAATTTGACTTTTAGGGGTTATGAAACCTTTGCAAATGAATTCTAAAGTTCGTTTATAAAGCAGACAAAAGTTAGGGTTCGGGAGTCCGTTATGTGTGAGAATAGATGAGCACCCCATAACACCCATAAATTGGTATTTTTTAATTGCATGTTATTTTAAATCTCGATTAAAGTTGATTTTAATCTTTTATATTTAAAAATAATTTTCATGTTTTAAAAATATTTATTAATGACATTATTATTCTTTTCAAGAGTAAAGCAAATTTTTGTAATGTTTTTAAAGACGAAAATATTTTCGTACCCCACAAGAAAACTGGTGAAACATTTTGATCTATTATTTTGAAGAAGGTATTCCATCTTTGAAAATAATCAATAAAACTCCTTCAATATATTTGAAGAAATCTATGGATTAATTTTAACTCAAGGATATTGCCATTTTTTTATTAAAATATGTGTTATATTATAATACAAAATTTTTTTAGACTCATTTTAACCTAATAAATATTAAAAAATATTCAAAGGTTCGGTATTGACATGAAAGTGCTAACTTAACCTTAAAACACAATTTTAATCTAAAAGATTAAAATAGCCTTAAAAGTTTGATTTTTGACACAAAAGTGCTAACCTGATCCTAAATATTATTTAGTGCAAAAATACTCAAATGACCTTAGTGGACACATATTGACATGAAAGTCCTAATATGAGCCTAAAGGACTAGGTTTTAATGTAAGATTACCAAAGTGACCTTAATGGACATGTGTTGACATGAAAGTGCTTACATGACCTAAAGGATCGTTTTAATATGAAATGTGACTAAAATGACCAGTAATGGACATATTTTGACATAAAAGTGTTAATATAACCCTAAGGACTAGATTTTTTTTAAAGAAAAGTCTAAAATGAGCCTAAAGATTACATTTATTTTTAAGATGTCCTAAATGACTTTAATGTGGTAGAAACTACTAAAATGACTCTAAAAAATGCATTTATGCCTAGTATGACTTATATGATATTAAAGTGTTATGTTTATGCTTATATGATCTTAAAGTGTTATGTTTGTGCATATATTTTATCAAATGAATTTAGGTTATTCCAAATGGCAAAAATAACCATAGATATGTTTGTAAAACTTGAGAGATTACAAAAAATCCCTCCCTTAGGATCAACCATGACATGAAATACCCTTAAGAATGCATGTAGGACTTGGAAAATGACTAAAAAGCCTCCTTGGGTTAGGCCATGACCTAAAATCCCCTAATTTTTTTCTCAAAACAAAGTGATCTAAAATTATGGTTGATGACTTTAAGTTAGAAAAACCCATCCCTACTTTGAAAAATTCTTTTAACATGAAGAACTACGCATAAACAACAACATAAAAACGGTTAGAATAATAATATAAGATAAATAACAACATAAAATAAATGAAATAGTGAGATAAAGTAAATAAATGAAGTAAAACAACATAAAATAAATGCAAGTAAATTAAATAGCATAAATTTTAATAACAAGAAAAGTAAATAACATGAATTTAAATGGCTAAAAGTTTAAGTAAATTGCATATATTAAAATAACAAGGAAAGTAAATGAGCATAATTTAAATAACATTAAATGCAGCATTTTTGCCGATGCTTGTTCTTCAAAAGGGTGGAAAATCTTTAGCTTAAGTCGTTATTTAAGCCTAAGCTTAGGACCATCAAGCTTTAATATAACAACTTTAAGTTAAATACTGAATCAAATTAAACAAAGTAACCGGAACATGAAAATGATTTTTACTCAAAGTTTGGTCCCAAAGTTGGTTTTTACGCCTTACGAATCAAACATCTCCTAAGTTCACTTCAGATCACCAAGCTGAAAGTTATTGAATTTAAACATAACATGAAAGTAATTATGAACATAATTTAAATAACATAACAGAAAAAGTTTGGCCTTACAAATTGATTTTTACACCTTCGGCTCAAACATCCCTTAAACACAAGCTTAAAATCATTAACATTAAAACAAAAATGGAAAAAAGTGCTTCAAAGTAAAAATAAATAATTAGAACATAAATGAAGCCAAATGGAAAAGAGATGAAGAAGATGAAATGAAAAGGACAAGATAAAAATCTGCCTTGAAAAAATTGAAAGATTTCTTTTCTTTTTTTTTTCTGGAAAATTAAATCTACCAACCAGGGTAGTGTCGAACCTCCCAGCGAATTCTTTTTTATTATATTCTTTTTCTTTCACTTCTTCATTTAATGCAAGAATTATTTTTACAAGAAAAATCCCATAAAATTTTAGCTCTACGCAAAATAATTAATTAACTTAATTAAATATTTTACGCTCCAAAGATTAAAATCCGATGGTGTCCAATGTCTTTGCATATTTAAGGTTTGAACAAATGGTTTGGAATGTGTTTGAACATTCAACCTAGATTCTAATTGGTTGGCAAAAATGTGGAAAGTCAATTTTGAATAAAAAATGCCACATGGATTTACAAATAACTTACAAGTTAAAAAGTTAAAATTTGATCCAATGGTTATCAACATATTTGAAAACTCAAAAATTAATCCGCTTGTTGGCAACACATTTGAATATTCAACCTTGAATTTAATTGGTTGGGAAAAAGGTTGAAAAGTCTAATTGATTTTATTTGATTTTAAAAATCCACTTGTAATTCCCCAATGCAAAAATCTTAGTTGGAAGCTCTACATATGATTTTACAAGATTAAAAATTCTTTATTAAAATATAAAATTTAATTTAAAAATTTATAGGTGAAAAATTTAATACGTAATTCCATATATGGTAATTTTGATTAAAAAATCCGTAGGTGGAAAACTTTAATTAAAAATTCCACAAGTGAAGGTTAAATTGTAAGTCTTGAAGTTTAATTAAAAATTTATGAGTAAAGGATTTGATTACAAAATTGAAAAATAATGGAAATTCTATGTACGGAAGGTTTAAAGAGAAAATCTATGGAAAAATTGATCAAAATTCTATATGTAAGCTCAATTGAAAGTTTTATATTAAAAATTCCATGCATGGGAAATTTAGAAAAATTATATATGTAAATACTTGAAATTCTATATGTGAAAATTTAGTTAAAATTCTCTATGTAAAAGTTTAATTCATAAGTTTATAAAAATGCTAGCTGTAAAAAGTATCATTAAAATTTCACATTATTGTAGCATGACCCAGATATAAATCCTGACCACCTCGACTTAAAATGATAAATGTATCCCTTTATTTTTGTGTATATCTATATAACGTTATTTTTTTGGCCTATATCATGATTATTATTCTTTTTTTTTTGTACTGAAAATTTAAGTTATCAAGATGAATCGCTCACTCGACTTAACTCTAAATAGTCATTATGAAATGACCATTTATTTGGAGTCACCGCCAATCTTATTTTGTCTAGTAAGATTGGACACCTATCGGAGTTTGTATCTTAAGGATTTCAAAATCCATAAAAATAAAATTCGAGGTTTACGCTCATACAAAAGATTGCATGAAAGAGTCTGAGAGTTGGTTATAATCACAAGTAAAGATCAACCTTCTCGTGATGCTCGGTAATCGGTACTAGATTAATCATGTTTTTGATATTTAATTTGATTTTTATTCAATTTCAACATTTGATATTTAATTATAATTCCCATAATATTTTATTAAAGAAATTTATTATTTCGAGAAAGTAGAGTTTTAATGTTTTTTAAAATCAAAATTTCTTCTATACCTTCTCGAAAAACCAAGAGAACACAAAGATTTTTATTTTTCTTTTTCGTACCCCGAGAAAAACTAGTGGAATACGAAAAGTTTTATTTTTGCAAAAGTTGAAAAATCTCGATTTTCTATCTGAAAATGATATCTCGCTATTAAAATAATCCATAAAATTTCTCAAGTATTTTGGTAGGAATATTACATATTAATTTAATTAAAAAACATTGCCTTATTTATAAAAACTTGATTTTATTAAAAATACGAACCCTAAGGCCCAAAAATGGTCCAATATGGTGAATCTATTCATAGTGTGTACTTTCGACGTAAAAGTATCCTAGTATTTGTTGGACTTGGTTCTATTGCAAAATTACAAAAATAAACTCGGGGTATATCTTCGATTTAAAAGATCTTGGTAACCCCTAAAGGACTAAAAAAATGCTTGAAAATGGTGAACCTACCCTAAATATTCACTTTCGATCTAAAAGCATCCTAATACATATCTATGACTAGATTATAAGAAAAATTACAAAAATACCCTTAATATATACCTTCGACATGAAAGTATTCTGGTAACCTTAACAGACCTTAAAATGATCTAGGAAGGCTAAACTAATCCTAAAAATTCACTTTCGATATAAAAGCATCTCGATAAAGAAAATTTTCAAAATGCCCTTAGGGTATACCTTCGATGTGAAAGTATCTCAATAACCCTAAAGAGCGCTAAAATGATGAGAACTGAATGAAACTATCCTAAATGTGCACCTTTGGCATAAAAGCATCCCAATTACTATCTAGGGCTCAATTTTAGGGAAATGACCAAAATACACCTAAGGTATACCTTCAACGTGAAAGTATCTCGGTACCTTAATGGACAGTAAAATGATGTTAGAAGGCTAAACTAATCCTAAAAATTCACCTTTAGCATAAAAGCATCTCGATGAAAAAATTATCAAAATACCTCTAAGATATATCTTCGACGTAAAAGTATCCTGGTAACCGTGAAGAACTCAAAACTAGTTATAAAAGGCTAAATCAAACCTAACTATTCACCTTCAGCATAAAAACATCTCTACAAAGAAAATTACTAAAATGTTACTAGGTATACCTTTGACGTAAAAGTATCCTGATAACCCTAACGGACCTTAAAATGGTCTTAAAAGGCTAAACTAATCCTAAAAATTTACCTTTAGCGTAAAAGATCATGGTGAGGAAAATTATCAAAATGCCTTTAAAGTATACCTTCGATATGAAAGTATTCCGATAACCCTAACGAGCAATAAAATGACAAGAATTGGATGAACCTATCCTTAATATGCCCTATGGCATAAAGGCATCACGGTTACTATCTAGGACTTGATTTTAAAAAAATACCCCTAGAGTATACTTTTGACATGAAAGTATTTCAGTAACCCTAATGGACCTCAAAATGACCTTGGTAGGCTAAACTAATCCTAAATATTCGCCTTTGACGTAAAAGTATCCTAATAAGCAAAATTACTAAAATACCCTTAGATCTTGAAAATTACATTTCGTATCCT
>JBBYHO010520212.1:0-10816 GCA_038382025.1 Adansonia gregorii | reverse complement strand
CTTAATTACTATATTATTGTTTTATTATATAAGTTCTAACGAATTAATTTGTGTCAAATACTTTTATTATTCCCTTTTATCGTGAAAAGTTTTAACCAAGAAGTATAGTCAATGCATAGGGAGTTGGGATAAATACGTAGCTAGTGGGTTAAATTGAAAATATGTGAACCATTATACTTTGAGGAATATCATTTTTATTTTATCCCGAATATATGTCATAAGTGAATTAGAGTTTTATATAATTCATTTTTATAATTATTTTTAAAAAATAATATTAAAAAAATTAAAATTAAAATTTTAATATTTTTAATTCTTTTGTTGTAAAAAAATATGTTTGATCTGATAAATCCTTGCATTGAATTTTCAAAATTTTAAAATTTCAAATTACTTCAGATATTTGCTAATATTTTAGGTGCAAGAGAAGAGTTGACCGTTACTAGGCCTTACGGTTGTATTTTAAATTTAGATAAAAAGATAAATAAATGGTCCAACGAAAGAAGGTTGAATTGGTCGAGAAGCCAGAAGCGAAGCAGCCACCAAGCTGAAGATATGTTTGGAAAGACTGGTAGATTTCTAGAGTAGTTGAGGCCCGACTTGACCTGAGGGTCCAATCCAATTTCGTATGACTATGTAGGTATTGGGTCAAACTTCATACGGTTCTTAGATGTGCATATATTTATGATCTCAACTGAAGTCCCCGTTCAGGACACCCGGACCTTACGCTGAAGAATACAAACGAATTAAATTTTTATTAATTCAAAATGTTAAAAAAAAAAAATTGTTCATGGGTTCATTATCAAATTTAAATTAGAATTAGATATAATATTAATATCATATTTGTTTGCCCAAACTTGTTTCAACATTTGGACCTAAAAATCTATTGAAGTCCGTCTAAATTTATAAATTAGTAATTTAAACCTATTCATATTATTTATTTTCTAAAATAATTTAAAAAATATATTTTTATTTAATCTTTAATAATTTTTTTCTTTGATTAAAATTTAAAATATAGATAATTTAATATTTTTTATGTTTACATAATATTATATACATTTATTATTTATATGATATAAATTATATAATATATAAATATAAAAAATATATTATATAATTAAAAAATGATCTAGCTAAATCATGTTCAAGCCTTAAATATTAGAGTTAAGATCCAATTGTTTTTATATAGGTCTCATATTTTCTTTTTTAAATCAATTTTTTAAGCTTAATTTTTTTCAAACACTTTCAAATATCAAATGAATCCTTCAAATTCAGATGAGTAACTTGACTTGTGAATATATAAAGTTTATATTTTATACTTTATGTCTTTTAAAATAACATTTATAGGGCTTAATTGCAAGGGATCAATTAATATGCTATATTTATCTATTCTATTTCTATTAGGTACATAGGTACATAGGTTTAATTAGCTAGTTTCAGTTTAATGTTGTATTTGAATGGCCGGTAGGAGCGAGTCTCACCACCCCAGCACGCTGTTTTGCATTGGTCCTTAACGCTGGCAGCGAAAGTAACTCCTATTGATTGTCCAAATGGAGAATAAGTGTAACTACATATGAATTTTAATTTTAAGTTTTTTTTCTAGGTAAAAATAATGGAAAAGCTCTTAAGCTTTATAATTCTATCTAATTAAGCGCTTATATATTTATTGAATTTAAATAAGTCTTTAATCTTTATTTCACATTTAAATAAATTTTTAACCTTTAATTTTTAATCAAATAAATTTTTTAATATTTAATTTATATCTAAATGAGTCCATAAATTAAATCAACATTTTGTTTAATATAAGAACTTATTTAGATATAAATTAAAAAATAAAAAATTATTTAAGTAAAATAAAAATGTAAGATTTCTGCTAATATATATGTATTATATAGGACTTGCTTAAGTAAAATATTAAGTCGAGGTTCTTTTTTTTTTTTTTTTTGGAGTAGTTTAGCCTCTTCTCTAGCACAAGTGCAAGTCCAAAGAAATAAGGTAAGGGAAATTGGAATGAAAAGCATGCATGCGTAGCATGGCAAAACTAGCACTTGGGTTGGGCTGCTTGTTGCAAAGAAGGTTCGAATACTCGAAATTAAATCAGGCCTTTCCTCGCCTGGCCCAACTCAAGACCTCTTCCCGATATAAAGTTTACAGATGCTTAGCCAATTGCAATGCACTTTGTCTTCTTATTTATAAATTAACGTGTGAAGATGTAACTAAAAAAATGCGTGAACATGATTTTGTTGGTTCAAGTTCAGTTTCAGATTCAGGATTCAAGAGGAAGCTGCAGTCATAATAAATACACCCAGAAATACATCACAGTGAGTTGTTTCTCCTCTTTTCTCTTCCCTTCTGTCGGCACTCTCAAGCTGCCATCTTTTTCTTGTACTACTTTACTGCATGCATGGGCTCTGAAACAAATTTATTACTTGATTTTAATATTACTATTGCCGTTTAGAATCTTTGTATTGAATTTATAAGCACTAAGTTTATATTATAAAAATTGTTTAGTATATTATTAAAATTAAATGTTGAATATAATTATATTATTGGATAATTGTAAATTTTTAGTTTTACGAATGAGTCATTATTATCTTAGATAGTGCTCGATAAAACTCAAAATGGTTAATTTAAATATCTCATTTTTGTAATAAATGAATCTTTTTTAAATGCTTCGTCAAACACACATGTAATTAAAATCCCTAAGTTGGGTTTTAAACCACCACTTTAAGATGAATCCAGTCAAACAAAATTCTAGTGACCTCCTAGAAATTAAATTCACATATATGTTTTAGTTAATCATGCTTGTTTGTTGTCATAGGTTAAAGAAACGTGATATGTATTTACTATTAAGTCAAATGGGAAGCTAAAACATGAGCAAACTTGAACACTTTTGTTGATTGGATTCAT
Source organism: Adansonia gregorii (assembly GCA_038382025.1). Taxonomy (NCBI): domain Eukaryota; kingdom Viridiplantae; phylum Streptophyta; class Magnoliopsida; order Malvales; family Malvaceae; genus Adansonia; species Adansonia gregorii. Next base: position 7,912 of record JBBYHO010520212.1, on the reverse strand, counting down.
TCAACTTTTATCTTATCTAAAACATAGATAAAGCCTTAACTAATCAACTAATTTAATATAACTTGATTTAGATAAATTATTGCAACTTTAGGGTAAAGCTTAAAAAGCTCCTGATACTATAAAGGAACAAAAAGTATTGGGAGTGAAAAATTGAATTTTATTTCTCTATAAGTGATAGACTATGGCTAAATAAAACTAGGTCAACTCAATCACTTGACAATACTTAACTCTAATCTAAAGTTTACATTTTATCATTTTAAAAAGTTCATAAAATTACAAAAGTTAAGTTATCTGAAATTAGTTGATTAGCCAAAGCCTTAACCAAATCTTGAATAAATTAAACTTTGAACAAATCCCATTAATAAAAATGTTTAAGTTTGTTCACGCTTCAGCTTCTTATTTCACTTAATACCTTTTTGTTCTTTTATGTACTTGACTTATCGATTTTATTTGGCTCTACCACCCCATTGACATATGTCTATTAAAATATTTTATGAAAAGCAAATTGTAACAATATATCTATTGAACAATATATATATATATATAGAGAGAGAGGAGGGATCCAATCACTTGACTGTTCTTTCCAAGTTTGAGATATTTATCAGAATATTATTAAAACTACATGCGCTCAAATATCATTCAGTGTTTCTTTTTTTTTTTCCTTATTGAAACTACAAGCGCTTAAAGAAGAAAACATGCAAACCTTAGATGCATCATAAAAACAATCCAAGCTATGGATGGTGAGAAGCTAAGAAAATAGCTTAGGGATTGTACTTGCAGTTAGCTAGCTAGAACGTTTCTGACAAAATGTGTATTAAAAATTCTTCTCCAAAATATAATTCATCTCATTCACTTACCGGCTTAGATGTTTTGCAATAATGCATGCAATCTATATGTTTTATTTGCTTCTCAGTTATTAATGTTCTAGGTGATTATGTGTGAGCTAAAAAAATATGAACTATTAATTAGCCTGGTTGGAACTTCTATGAGAATAACATTTAAGAACTTAAGTTGGTTTTTGATGAATTTAGCACATTAAGTGTTGCAAAATGTAAAAAACTATTTGCTAATATTTTAATTCTTTTAATAAATAAAAAAGTAAAGACAATTATTAAACTAAATCTTAAGTTCTTAAACAAATTTGATTTATTAAAATTGAACAAAATAAAAACAATGAATCTGAGAACATCTAATTCTCCCTATAGTAATTTTATAAATTTAAATGAACAAAGTTAAAATTTAAATAAAACCATTAAATAGTTTTTCTTACCATATATTAGCATTTTTCTTAAAGAACTTCGATTTATAGCTTGATCTAAGAGCTTAGATAGCACAATTAGACCGTCAAACATAAGCTTAAAAAAATAAGGACACATTATGAATCAAGCCTCACTACAAAATAAGAGGTTTTTAGGGACAAGATAATGAAATGATTAAAAAAAATATTTTCTCCATCTTGACTTTAGTGGTACCGTGGATAAATTTTATTCTAATTTAAAAGTATTGAAAATGAATATTGTTTCCAAAACCTTTTAAAGATATAGTTTTAAAAAATGATTGTTACAGATGATTTTTTGTCTCTAAAACTTTTATGAACAATTTTTAATTTTTTGAAGACCATTATTAATCGTTCTTAGTTCCTTTATTATAGTGCCTAATGCAAGGGATTAGATTTAGTAAAATTTATATTGCATGCATTATTGGTGCATTTGTCCTTTATATTGGAATTACTACTAAGTAACGATATACCTAAGGTATTTCTCCTTTTGGAAAACTTGCCGTACCCATAGGATATGAACGAGGAAGGTTTTAGATAATTGACGGAGGCAGGAAATATAAGAAGACTTTCTAAATTGAAGGAATTTCATCAAATAAGCTTAAATATATTAATCACTTAAATGAAAATACATCACACTCAATGGCACAGTAAGTTCACATATCAATACAATATTGTTCCACTAATATCTTTGCTTAAAATGATACATAGATATTTCCGCAAACCAAAAAAAAAAAATTAACGCATACGATGACGAATTTCATGAAGTGGAACAATAGCAAACAAATACATAAAATAATAACCAAGCCCTAGAACACTATATACTTAAGCTAATATGCAGCTGTAATTTCATTGTGCAAGGCAGGCTGAAGGTTCAGAAGAGCTAGTTGAGATGATCATTAACTCTCTTGTGGTCATTTTGGTTGAAATTTTGGGGACATGATGGCAGATTCCCAGCATTGGCCGAGGCTCAAAGTTGTTGGGTTAATTGAAACCAATGCATCGGCTTCCACAATTCCATTGGTCTGCTGTTGCATTTGATTCTGGCTGGTGAAAGCATCTTCATTTATCAATGAATTCAGAAAGGAAGAGAAGACATCATCAGTGCAGTAATTATTAATATCCTCATCTTCCTCATTGCATCTAATCCCTTGGTCTTGGTTGCTGCTTCTCATTTCTATTCCAGAACCATCGCTATTAAGCAGACTGGTGAATCCATGGGCTATTGTTGGGTCATCAGTTTGCAAGTGATTCTGGAGATACTCATTTTCTTTAAAAGCAGCCATGATTTGACCGTTGGAAGAAGCAGGATTAATATTAGGGTTAGGGGTTGCAGAAGCTCCACGATTTATCTTGGAGGAAGAGGAAGAAGAAGCTTTGAGATGCGTTGGTGCCTGCTGAAGCTGAGGGTTTAAAGGCTTGTGGGTTCTTGGATCTATTCCTTGGCTGATCAACTTCTTACTCAGGTGAGTGTTCCAGTAGTTCTTAATCTCATTGTCTGTACGCCCTGGGATCCTTCCAGCTATGAGTGACCATCTGCATGCCCAGTGAAATATTGATTAAGACTACTACTCCATCTAGAACCAAAGTAACTCATAACTGTTCTTGCTATGCCTATATCTGTATATATATTATATATATTCATATTGCACTGCATGTCATTGAAATTAATACAAGCATATATATAGGAAGGTATGTAGGAAAGATATTTAAAAAAAAAAAAAAAAAGATAAAAGATGAAGAAAGGATCGATCGGAAGAGAGTGATATATACATTCGTTTATAAGTAAGGTACTAGTGAACGCCGAAAGAAATTGAAACCACTTGGAAAGAGAAATTTGCGGATAGCTAGGTTTTAAGTACAAATGATATGATCTGGATTTGAACAAACATTCTACTTGAAAGCTAGAAATATAGAAACCCTAAACCTATTTGATGATGTTTGAATCTGGCCCTACCTATCCAAAGGAATAGGGAAAAAAGTTACTCAATCGAACTGATTATATTCCAGAATCCTGAAACAAACCCTAGGAACAAAATCATCATAATTACAAGAAGAGTAAATGTGCAGAGAAATGTTGAACTACCGATTGCCAAGAAGGCGGTGAAGACGAAGAATGAGATCCTCCTCGTCAGGGGCGATCTGGCCTCGCTTCACGGAGGGTCGGAGGTAGTTCATCCACCGCAGACGACAGCTTTTGCCGCAACGCAGAAGACCAGCTCTCTTGGGCAGAGTCCGCCAGCGTCCTTCTCCTTCCTTCTTGATGTAAGTGGCCAATAACTGATCCTCTTCTGGCGTCCATGGCCCCCGCTTCAGCCCTACCTTGCTGCAGCAAGGAGTCTTGCTTCCGTTGTCTTTGCGTGTCGATTTTGCTGTTGCTGCTGATGCTGTTGCTGGGTTTCTCATGTTTTTCTCCTTCTGATATACGATTTCCTCTCTTTGCTTGGCTTGGCTTGGCTTGGGTTCTGTTGCCTTGGGGGATATCCTGCTTTTGAATGTTTAGATGTGATGATGGGATTGGCTCTGTTGTTTTGAACCTTCACGCGCTTGTACGATGGCCGTGAAGCCACACGCTTATAACTCATAATAAGCCGCAAACAATTGTGAAGAATTTGCCCTTTTCGCTTTTTTTAATGTATTTGCCGTAATTTTCAATTTATAACGTCACAATAGGAGATTAGTGCTGAAAACAAGTCAAAATTATGGCATATTACAAATTTTAATATTCTTAGTTTTTGTTTTTGATATTTTCAAAAACTTAATTTTCATTATTGAAGTTATGAATTTAAACTTTAATATTATTGTTATTATTATTATTAAATTACTATTAATTACTAATTCATATTTATTAACCTCTTACATTATTATAATTCTAATTTTCTAATCGAATGAGAAATAAATTAAAAGAAAAACTTGTTAATTTCTCCTTATAATGGATTTATTCTATGTGAGGTGGAAATGAGCATAAAATATAAACACAAATACTCTCACACAAAAGAAAAAAAACCCAAAATTTTATGGAATTGATAAGACCGTGACTCATGTTTGATTAGAGTGCGAGTGGAACTAACTTTTCTTAATGACAACGAAAAAGAACAGGAGACAGCCAGACAGGTTGATAAAAAGGGCCCACCGCGCACTTAGCCACTAAACTCCACTGGACTGGCTACAGAAAATTACCTTATTTAATCCTCGCATTTCGACCGGTCATTTGAGCTCATTGGATTGATTTAAGATCGGCTTAATTTAGGCTGATTGAATTTGAGTTTTTAATTTTTTTTATTATTTTAGGATCTCAGTCATTCTAACTAACGATTTTAGAATTGGATTACTTAATTGTTAAGTTATTTTAAATTTAGATTATTTTAAATACGAGTTTAATATTGATTTATTTGTATTTGGATCATTTAAGTTAATATAGTTTGATTTTGATATTCGAATTATTTAAATTTAGATTATATAAATTTAATTTATTATTTTTAGAATCAAATATAGTCAAATTTAAACAAATTAGTTAATCGAATTAAATTTAATTATAATTTTATTGAAATATAAAAAAAACATAAAAAATAACAATTAAACATAAAATAGACATTATAATTTTTAATTTAACAATAAATATATTTGAGTTGATTTTCTTAATTTAGGCGTAATCCGATAAATTTTTGAATTTGAGTGTTCAATTTTGTTAAAAAGGTATTATTATATATCTCAGTCCATTATTGATATATTTGTAAATGTATTGTTATAAATTATTATAATAAGTAGAGCTGGCAAAGCAAACTCAAACTTGAAAGCCCACCCGAGCAGATTTGAGACCATATGCAATCTGATCCGAGTTGACTTGAAATGTCAAAGGCTCAATATTAAAAAAAAATGTAAACCCCAAAAAACTAAACCCAAGAAAATCTGACAACTAACTCAAAGAAAACTTTTCACAGCCATCATACTTTGCCTTTCAATATGGATTAAAATCTATAAGCTCAAGCATGATTTTGGCTTACTAAAAGGAAAAAAAAAATGAATGAAATGAGTAAAAACTAAAAATTTTCTAATTGTTTCTACCTTGAAAGTATAGAAAACTTGATTTTTTTTCTTTTTTTCTTTTTAGTATTTTGACTATTTTTGCTTAGAAAATTGTTAACTAGGAATTTGGCCAAGGTGGGATGAGATCCTCTAGGCCAAATTTTCAATTAATTTTTTTATTTTAATTTTATTACATCATAAATATTTAATGCTTAATTAATATTTTTGTCTATTTGTATTAATGATCAAATGTTAATCAACAATCTAAGAGGATTGTTGCCACGTGCCCGGCCTATAAAACTTCTGACAATCCGAAGGGCACAGCGTGCCCGACTTAAAAACAAATGATGGTTGGTCATGATTAAGCCTTTAAGTTATCCCTTGATCGGGATTTGGATTGAGCGTACCATTATGAAAGAGAGAGAGATCGTCGAGTGAGTCGCTCATCTAACTAGTCTTGGATAGCCACCACGAGATATCGTAAACTTGGAGTCATCACCGATCATTTCGACCTAGCCAAGATCAGGTGCATACTTAAAACAATATTTTGAGTTACAAAACTCCAAATATCGGCTTTAAGGTCTACAAAGTCCAAAGATTTGTTGGTTGATTTTGGTAGTAGGTTACGCGCGGGGAAGGATTAACATCCCCACGACGCCTAAAATTGGTACCTACTAACTATATTTCACTTTGGTCTTGGTTAAATCGGTTCCATTTAGCCTTTATTTAGATATAATTCCTTTTAATACATGAACTTTTGTAGAAATAAATCTAGTTTTTCTTCTTTTCTCTTTTCTTATTTTAAATAGCTCATCTATATGCCTCGAAGATGTGAGGAACATAGGGAGTTTTTATGAACATAAAGTCCGAATTGAGTTTTGAAAATTTTGATATTCAGCATTAGGCACTTGAGAGATACTAACATGAAACATCATCTTGTAAATTTTATTAGAAAAACAAATTTTAAATATGGATGCATGATAATTACTACAAAAGGAAACGAGTTAGTGAGGCAAAAAAAGCGAAATATAATAATATCAAGCAATCACAAACAAAATAATGTAAAAAGGAGCGATCAAAATGTATCTCATAATTGCAATCGATTATTGAAGAATAACCAAGACGACAATTTTAGAGATAGGTCTGGATTCGATGGTAATTTGAAGAACGAAGATGGTTTTTTATCAAAGTAGTTTGAGGCATCCGAAAGAGAGAAAGTTTTGGGTGTTTTCGAGGTAAAACAGGGTTAGAGTATCCTCTTGAAGAGGTAAGGTTGGAGTAGCCCCAAGGATAGAGTTAGAAAAATATTTAAGAATAAAGAAAAAATTTGTATCTTTTTTTTTAAAAATAGGGTTAAAGTATCCCCTCAGAGTAGTGGGGTTAGAGAATTCCCAAAGTTAGGAAAATATTTAAGAACAAGGAGAAAATTTAAAATTTTTAATTAAAAACAAAGTTTAAATATCCTTTTCAAGTAATGGAGTTACAATATCTCCATTAGCGAAAATTTTAATATGAAATCCTATTTTTGTATTTTAATCTTGATCCAAGTCAAAAGGGGCTAATGTCGTTGGGGGAACCAATCAAACACATTTTGAGACATTCGAACGTCTCGATAAAAGGAGATTTGAAAACTAAGATAAAAATAAGAGACAACCTCTTGTCACCTCCTTTCCCAAATTTATTTTAGGATCGTTTAAAGGCTTTAGGTGGTGAATAAGGTATCGTTAGAAGGATAACTCAATAAAGTTTAATGTAAAAATATTTTAAAAATTTTAGACGAACACTTTCTAAGTGGAATGAATTTTGAAATTAAGTTTATATTGACACTAGCAGGACCTGCAAGGGAAAAGACATGCCAAACTTTGAAAATTCATTTTGGGCTCATCTAAGATTGTTAAATTGTGAACAACACCTTTTCGAAAAAGAAATTTCGTAAACGTTTTAGGAAAAATACTTAAAAGTTTTATCAAAATCATTTGATAGGCCAAAATGGCCCAAATAGAATGTTGGACGTTGTTCCAAAAGTTTTATCCAACAAAGGTTTAAAAAATCATAACTCCCTCATCCAAAAGGATTCAAGGGCAAATGAGACACCATTAGAAAGGTACTTCAATGTCCTTTAAGGGAAAAATGTTAGAAAAATCAAAAGGAATATTTTGTGGTTCAAAAATGATTTTCCAAATTCGTACTAAGTATTACAACATCAAAAATTGGGGGATTATTGATAGACTCAGGTTTAGGCAATTCGAACGTCCGTGCTAGAAAGTAACTTAGGCTTTACAAGTTTATTCCACAATTCTGGAGTAGTTTTGGATGATGGAACAACCTGTTGACCATGTTACTAAAGAGAACATGAGACTCAAGATCAAAGTTTAATACTAAATGGATTTTTTTAAAAAAATGAACTTATTTCTCCATGAATCCAGAGCTGAAATGTTGACTTACCCCTAAGATTTGGAGACCAATTTGATGAAAGCATTAAGTCCATGCTACTCTTCATCTATTAGAGGCAGCATGAACCTAACTTGGAGACGTTTCTAAAAATCAGGTTCTAAGTAACAAGCAAGCATTTTGATGGAGATATCATGAACAAAATGCAGCATATACAAA
>JBBYHO010520191.1:0-18455 GCA_038382025.1 Adansonia gregorii | reverse complement strand
AGATGCCTATTGAAACCTATGTTTTGAGTTACGAAACTCAAAACATCGATCCTGTGGTCTACGTAATGCAAAGATTCCTCGTTTGGGTTCAAGATTTGGTTACACACAATGAGGTATGAACCTCTTTGTGATGCTCGAAATCGGTACTATGCTAGCTATGTCTTTCTCGGTTTCAATTCTTTCGATCTTAACCTATTATTATTCTGATATAACCCCTTTTAATGCATGAATCTTATAAAAATAATCTAGCTTTTGATGAAAAAGATTTAATCTCATATATGCCCTAAAAAGATGGGGAATATAGAGATATTCAATAAAAATGACCTCTGGATTTTACTTTGAAAATGAAATGTTTCACTTTAGGCACTGGAGAGATACCCACATGGAACATTACCTTTAATTTATTTGAAACAATATGAAAATATGAATGCAAATAATCATCACAAGGAAATCATGCTAGTAAGACAAGAAATGAAGTGACATAACATGGATCATTCAATGCAATGATAAAGAAAAGGAATGTACTATTGAAATTTATCTCGCTATTGGCATCGATTATCTAGGAATAACTGAATTGACAATTTTTGAGATGCATTTGGGTTTCTTGATTAAACAAGGTGCATTTGATACATTCATAGAAGTCCGAGAAGTAGAGAAAAAATTTGATCGTAGTTGAAAGATAGGGTTAAAGTATCCCTTTGAAAAGGTAGGGTTGGAGTATCCCCGTGGTTAACAAATAATTTTGACGAAAGGAGGTTTCTTTAAATCTTGACAATTTTGAAAAGTGGGGTTGGATTATCCCCTTGAAAGGTTGTGGTTGGAGTAACCCCATGGATGACAAATCATTTTGACAAAAAAAAGGTTTTTTTTTTTAAATCTTGACAAATTTGAAGAGCAAGGTGGTAGTGTCCCCACGGAAGATTGGGGTTGGAGTATCCCCAAAAATGACACATTCGACATTCTTTAAAGAAGTCAAGTTGGAAAAATTATGTTGATAAAATCTTGTGATTTAAAAGACGGGTGAGCATTTTGACAACTTTAGGTTAAAGAAATTATTGTGAATGAGGATAATAAAGATTTAAAATGTGTTTGTGCCTGGATACAAGCCAATGGGAGGACAAAGCATGTTCTCGAGTCTAATCGGGTTGACATAAAGACATTCGAATGTCTCGAGACAAAATTCGAGAAAACAACTCGATTTTGACCAAAACTGAAAACAGGGGACAACATCGCGCTATCTTGCTTCCTGAATTTATTCTAAATTGATTCGAAGGATTTAGAAGGTAGACAAGACACCATTAGAAAGGTGACTCGATGAGGGTCATCCTAAAAATATTCCCACTACCCTAAAAAAAATCTTTCTAGGGGAATAAATTTTCAAGTTTGGATTGATAGTGCTGCTAGCAGAGCATATGAAGGACAAGGTGTGTCAAAATTTGAAAAATCATTTCAAACTCATTTGGTGTCAAAAAATCATAAAGAATACCTTTCCAGAAAGGGAATTTCATGAAATTCTTAGGAAAAATGTTTAAAAATTTTGGAAAAATCATTTAGTGGGTCTGAAAAGCCCAACCAAAATACATGTCTAGATTCTAGATGTTATAGATAATTTAGATTTGAAAAATCATAACTTTCTCATTCGGACTGATCCAGGGGTGAATAAGACACCATTTTAAAGATAATTTGGCATGCTTTGATAAAAAAATATTAGAAAATTCATGAAAAATCGTTTAGGATTTTAAAGTGATTTTTCAATCTGCAATAGTTGTGCTGCCAGCAGGGGACAAAGCAAAGTAGGGGATATCTTTTATTTTTTTATGTCTACGGGTCCAAACTCGAGTCATTGACATTCAAACGTCTATGACTGAAGGGAAAGAGTGGCATGAGCATCACAAGCTCATTTGCACAGCCCTGAAGTAGCTTCGAAAGATGAAACAGCTTATTAATCATACCACTCAAGGTTTTGACTCAAGAAAAAAGCACAAACATTTAGGGAATAAGTGTAAAGTCATTTTCGTTGGAAAATCAAAAGATTTGAGCTTGTTTACCCAAGATTCCAGATCTGGGAAACTTAATTTCCCTCGAGATATTTTGTTAGTTTTAAGGAAAATGCTAGATCCATGCTAATCCTTATTAGTTGAGGTTAACATACTTGGCTTGGGGGTTTTAAAAATTAGTTTTATCATCCATCAAACATGCATTTTGACAACAAACGTACAAGGGGAAGGCACACAACATGAATGGGGATGCTAATTTTACTAATGGCCTAGACAAAGAAAGTGTTATGCAATTTGACAAGAAAATGTTATGGATGCAAAAAATGATAATGATTCATGCAAGTTAATGTCTAAATGTGCTTAAAATATGTTAGGCTAATGATTCATACATGGATTGAGGATAAAAAAATGTACGGACATGGCATAAAATGCATGAGCAAGAGATATCAAACTAATAAGGATGAATGAGGCATTTTTGCACATCCAAGGAGCATTAAAGCATCCAAATCCTAAACTACCACAACCAAAAGCCACAATAATGCATGATAATCCTAAAAAGGTGATGGAAACATGGAGAGCTTACTATAATGATGAAGATGCTGAAAAACAAAAATGTAAGTGACAGAGTAAGAAGTTATGCCAATAAAACTTCAACTTTGGCCAACAGCAGAGATGGCTTGAATTTCCCTCTCTTCCTTGTTGTTAACAAGCAAGAAAAAGAGAGAAGTAATGAGGATTTGGTTCTGGTATGGATAAAGGCGATTTTTGGAGTGTGTAAAGGTTGAGAGTGAGTGTTTTGGGGCTGTTTTTGGCTGATGGGTGAAGAGTTACGGGATTTAGTTTTCTTGGTGTATGAATGTGTTTTTGGAAGTGTAAATGAGCTAGAATTTAACCTTTTTTTGCTGAGATAGAAGTGGTCTATTTATACCAGCCTTTTGGAGCCAAATTAGAGGTTTTTTTGGCCATTTCTCAAGGGGACAAGGTGATGTCAACATAGTGGCTATAGGGTGGCTGCATGAGGCAGCTTGCTACCAATGTGATAGGCATAGGGTGGCTGGTTTAAATGCTAAAATGGTTTTCCAGGAACTAGGGTGGCTGATGATGACATTGGCCAACAACTAAGGAGGATTAAGGTGATCAAATGACATTGACCCTTTTGATCCAATTTAGACTTAAAAAAATGTTTTGATTAATCCAAAAGTCTAAATTCGCAATATGATATGTGTTTTAATCTTTCCTGATGCAAATAAATAAGTTAAAATCGAGTTTTGGATCAATGGTGGACAAGTCAAAAATGCCCGATCGATACATTGCATGATGTATCGATTCATTTGGTCTAAAAACCTTGAGTGTATCGATACAATGATCATTGTATCAATACTATGAACCATTGTATCGATACTATGAACCACTGTATCGATACATGTTGATATGTACTGATACAATTCTTTATAGAATGCATGTTTTGGTCCTGACATGGCCTAGTATCGATACATAAGGTCTTGCATTGATACAGAGGCTTATGTATCAATACAAATAGGGACATTTCAAATTTTTAAGGAGTTGGAGCATTTTATCGATACATGAGAACCATGTATCGATATTTTCAAGTAAAATTATGAATTTTCTAATATTTTTTATCCCTGGATACCTTGGACTATGTCATTTGATGCCACATCTTTGCATTTACTTTTGATATGATCCCTAAGCCTTCTTGACATCCTCAAAATATTTTTTCGCAGGGTGATGATTATCGCCCTTTCTTACGTCTATGCTCCAGATTGCTAAAAATTAGCCAGAACAAAATAAGGTGTCTACACCTTTTAAGTCAGGCTGGTCAGCATTTTGTATCCGGGCTATGTTGTAACAAGCTATTATTAGAGTGTGATGTTGACACGAATGAGACTAATGAATGGTTTAACAACTTTGGTTATCCTAGAAAGCCAATCAAAATTTGGCAACAAAGAGACTAGTTTGAACATCCTATACAATTTCGATCAAAGAGGTATGATGAGGCATTTGAAAACTTTCTTATACCCTTGAGATGAACCTTTACAAGAGAGGCTAAGATCAAAGATTACAACACTAGAGCGAACCACAATGCGATTATTGAGTAGTATGTTAGTTAAACGGATCAATGCATTTGCTTGTAGTGTTACAATTGATCCTATGCCATGTTCAATCCACCAAGAGGTGTCTAGTGAGGTGATCTATTAGGGAACATTATCGCCACCACCTGGCCAAAGTAAAAAATATCCGTCGTTGACCGTTCTTCCTATTCTACTACATCCTTAGCATTCAACCATCTAATGCTTGTTTTCACATCATTTTTCATAATGGGGCTCCTCCAAATTACAACTAGTATAGTACTACCATGATTTTTGTTAAGATCCTAGTATTACTCCTTAATCTCTACATTTTCCCTTGCCAACTAGATCATAGCACTGATTGATCCACCAAATATCTCTTGCTCATACATTACAAAATAAGAGACTTTTAGGGATGAGATAAGACAATGATAAAAAAATCATCTCTGTCCTAATTTTAACTATATTGGGATGAAAGTAATCCCTAATTTAACTGTATTGGGATGAATGTTGTGTATAAAACTTTTTAAATAATTCTAGAGGATAACTATTAGGGATAATTTTTCATCCTAAAATTTTTAGGGATAATTTTTTATCTTTTAGAGATAATTATTAACTAATCATGGAAATAGGCAGATGACTGCATCTTCTCTTAACACATGCAAATTTTTATATGATATTACTGTTAAATTTAATTATTGTTTAAATTTATAATGACTCCCCTTTATTAAGCTTCAGCTTATTAATTAAATATGGTTGAGTGAAATTCTGCTAAAAAGTTTGATTGAGTTAATACATGCTGAAACTTAAATTCTAAATGTAATAGTTATATGTTTTTATTATATTTAAGCTTTTAATCATCCAATTTAATATGATATTAGAGTTTTTGAGTATGAATTCTAATAAACCACTTCCTTCTTTTACTTTTTCGTCCAATGTTTTATTGTTCATCAAGTTATATGTTATTGCTCTAATACTTTTTTCAACTTACACATTTTTTCTATACTTAGATTTACGTGCAATTTCGTTTATCACTCATATAATTTGTACATTAAAATGTATTGAAATTAATTTATAATACTTGGATCTTTTTTATTCATCACATATTTTCATGAATATCAATATAAATACATGTCATAATTTTTATTAAGGTTACACACGCATAAAATCATTATAAATAATGAACATATCAACATAAATCCATCAACATGAAAATATTAACAGAAATAATATAACAATATATACATGAAAATAATATTACTTGTACCAGCAAACACAAATAATCTTGATAAAAATTAAATAAAACAACAAAATCAAGAAACTTTATTCATAGCCTTCATACTTGGCCTTTCAGCATAAATTTAAATCCATGAGCATAAGTATGAATTTGGTCACTAAAAGGAAGCAAAATAGATTAATGTAATAAAAACTAAAGCTTTTGTATAAAAACTTACCTTAAAAAGCTTACAAACCTAAGGAAATTTAGTATTTTTTGTATTTTTTCTCATATAATCTAAGAGACCAAAATGAAGCAAACTTCCCCTATTTATAAGGGAAGGAATTCAGCTTAAGGCTGAAGCAAGTGCCCTTGGCCAAATGGTTTTAGCATTTTCTAGGATTTTTCCTCTTTTTTTTTATTTTATTGGTTTATTTGTTAGTTAACTTTTTAGATATCTTTTACGTTAAGATATGATTTAATTTGGCTTCTTATGAACTTAGTCAAGAGTCTAAATGCATAAGTCATGCTTTTAGGTATCTTGATTATTTTGATGATATTAAACTTTATGATAAAATTTAATCATAATTAAATTAATTCTTGTATAATTTAATCCCATAATTTTGAAATTGAGCATAATTATTGATAAACTTTTTAAATTGTATGAAAAATAAAAAATTTACTTGCAAATTTTATGAAAAGTTAAAATGAAGCGACTAAATTGTAAGAAGTTGAAACTTAATTAATAAATTGAATTTAAACACGCACAAGGCCTAATTAAATTTTTGTGCAAAAATTTTAGATCTGAAATAATTAATAAAAATTTTAGAGAGAGAAAAAAAATATTGAGCCTTGTTAAAAATCAATATGGGCATAATTGGGCTTTTTTGGAATGAAATGAGCTTGTTGAAATAATTAAGAAATGGGCTTGTATAGAATGAAATGCACTTGATGGAAAATCAAATGGGCTTGGAAAATCTTATTAGGCTTGTTAAGAAATAAATGGGCTTATGGGCCCACTAACAAAATTTTGCCAATTTTAAGCCTATTAAGAAATTTTGGCCCAAAATAATGGAAAAATAATGAAATTTTCTTATAAAAATTTCAAGTATTAAATTATACAAAAATTTTTAGCAAGCTTTATGTAAAAAAGAAAAAAGACAATTAAAAATCTCAAACTCGCAAAATTTTATGAGAAAAATATTTATGGAAGAAGATTATTATTAACAAATACAAAATTCATAAAATAAGTTGATCTAAAAACTGATTTAATATGAATTTAATGAAAATATTTAAAGAATTTTATACATTATAAAATCAAAAAAATCCTATCACAAAAATTTACAGAGTAGGAAACTCTGTATTTTGGAAATGAGAGAATTCTAAGCACAAATTCAACTTCAAAAAAATAAGCTAAATTTAATATCTTGCTCAAAGCATTAATTGGTAGAAATAATAAAGATAAAAACTTGCAATACATTAAAAAATTTAAAATTAATTGATAAATTTTTCAATTTGACACCTTGTGGTATAAAATGATAATATAGATTTTTTAAAGATTTTTTATTTTTTAAAGTGCATATCGGTATAACTACTTCATGAGTATTTGTAAAAAAATTATGATGATCAACTTTTTAAATTTTATGAAAAAATTCTTGAAATTGCCTAAAAATGAGAAATTTAATTGTGATAACCTTTGCAAAAGTAAATTTTAAAATTTCAAAAAAATAAATTTATAAGCTAATTTTTTACCTTAATATTCTTTTTTTATCTAAAATTAGCTCTTGAAATGGTACTTTTTTTGTCACGTGCACCTGCGGCCATTTAAACAGGACTAAAAATGTCTTGATAATGTTCAGTCCACTTGAAGGAAGTCTACCCAATCAAGTCTTAGTTCTTGGTCTAGGATATTTTGGGTTGCTGGGGAAATAGCCCATACAAAATTAGTTGTCTACATAGCTTGATCATTTGCTTAATAGACATTAAAAAAAGCTTCAACTAAAATTGCATTATTATTTAGATAAAGGATTTAAATTATAGTGATGAACATATTTTTAAGTACTTTAACTTTATTGTGATTATGGACATAACGAATGCTAACACGATCAATTGCAAAGAAAGGAATTAATTCTTTTTTTAGCTACATGATGAAATGGAGTATAGCCTTCTTTTTCTTTCCTTTGACACGAACAAGATATTTGTTGAATGCCATAATTACGAAGCACTATTTCTTTAAGCTCATTTTGCAAGGCAAAATGAATGGGAACTTAAGATGTTTGTTGCAATGTGGCCGAGATGTGAATCTCGACTTGTAGAACTTAAAAGCTGGGTAAATCCTTTGTTTCTCTATTTTTATTTCTTTTTCGTGTTTTAGGACCAAATCATTGAGATGAATTGCTCATTTAACGTAACCTTAACTAGTCATTAAGAAATGACCATTTGGCTTGGAGTCACCGCTAACCTATTTAGGCTAGCTAAGATTAGTCTCCTACCAGAGTTTACATTTTGAGGGTTATGAAATCCTCAAAAACAAACTTTGGTGTCTACATTAATATCAGAGATCACATGAAATAGTTTATAAGTCAATTAAAATCACTAGTAATGATCAATCTCTCTCATGAAATCCAAAAATTGGTAGCTTTTGATTAAATGTTAATTTAAAACTTAATTTTATTTTATTTTGGTATCCAGTGTTTAATTATGAATTTCTTATTTCAAAACTTTCCTAAGCTAAATTTATTATTCCATTTAAGAAAATTGGGTTTTCAAATATTTTTGAAATCAAAATATCTTTCGTACACTACTAGAGGATTGAAGGAAAATAAAAGGTTTTATTTTTTTGAAATTCAAAAAAAATCTTGATTTTACTTGTTTTTGAAGAGGGTATATCGTTACTTAAAATAATCAATCAGGTGACGTCCATATTTTGGAATGAACCAATAGACTATATTTACCCAAGGATATTGCCTCTATTTTCTTGAAATCCTATTTTTATCAAAACTAATTAAGATTGGGTTTTAATATAGAGTACGAAACTAAACTCAAAAGACTCATGTTTGGTTGAAGAGACTAAAATGTCCCATAAACTATATATTTGACATGAAAGTATTCTGGTAACTCTATTGACTCGATTTTAAGACAAAATTGTTAAAATACCCTTAAAATATACTTTCGACGTAAAAGTATCCTAGTAACACTAAAAGACTTGATAATGACATGAAATGATGAACCTAACCCTACATCTTCAACATGAAAATACTGGAAGACTCATTCTAAGGCAAAATTACCAAAATACCCCTAAAGTATACCTTCAACATAAAAACATTTCAATAACTCTAAAGGACTCAAAAATATCATGAAACAATTACCTATCTTTAAAGTATGCCTCTATGTGAAGGTGTCTCAATGATCTTAAAGGACTCAGCTTTAAAGTAAAATTACTAAAATGCCTTTAAAGTATACCTTCAACATGAAGGTATCACATTAACCCTAGATGACTCAATAATTACATGAAATAACAAGTATACCCTAAATAAGCAACCTATAAGGTCATTGTGACCTATAGAACAGCCGTTGCTAAAAGGTCCCTTAACTTTTCAAATTAGACTTTGACCCCAGAATAGCCTAAAATGCTAAAAATGTTCCTAAAATGTTTAAAATACCCGATATTTGTAATTTAAAGATAAACTGACTCAATTGGCCCTAAAATGCAAAGCATTCATTAAATCGACTATAAACCTTCAAAGTTTTCATCTTAGGCCCTCAATAATTTAAAGGCATAAACAATCATCAAAATTTATCAAAATACACGAAAATTACACCCAAGGTCACAAGACTATTCAACTAAGCAACTTTTGGCCTTAGAATAATTTTTTCAATTATGCAACATAGTCTTTAAACTTTCCAACATTATGAGAAAACCCTTAAAGGACTAAAAATGCATGGAATGCACCTAATTAATTTTAAAATGCATGAAAAATATTTTTAAGTGACTATAAAGCATGCGGCCAATCACGGATGGCCTTAAAGAAAATTTTTAGTTTTGCATTTTGATTTCTCCATTTACTAAAATTAGTAAATGGCTCTAAACAATAAAATCAACACTGTATAAGAGAATTACAAAGTTCCTTTTTAGATTTGGCCAAATGGGAAAAACTAGGAGAAAAATTTTCATACTTAATTATATACATGCATAGCTTATAAGTGAAATCTAAGATGCTTGGATGAACATATATTCATGTGAAACATAATTTCTTCAACAAAAACTTAAACATTCATCAAGGATCAAATATACATTAAGGAATTTCACATACTAAGAAAAACATAATTTTGCATTTTATATCACAAAAAATGATCATGGCATAAGTCACATGAAAATAATATATATCATATGAACATGTAGTAGCAACAACATTTATGACCACAAGGAAATATAAATACAACAATATATAAAGAACATATATTAGCCATAATCATGATTTAAAATGCTTGCATATACCATGAAACATGTATGTATGTAACACAAAAATAAAATAGCATTAAAATGACAAAAATAACACGTGAACATATTTACACAATTAAATGGATTTTATGTTTAAAAGAATTTATTTGTAAAGATTAAACCATTACGGATAAATAATCAAAAGTTGTTCATAGGCTGCTATTTAGCTTTAGACTTGGTTTGGAAACCATGAGCATAAGTATTCATCAAGTTCACTAAAGGAAAAAGAAAAAAACATAACAAAAATTCAAGGAAGTAGTTTTCTCAAGTTTAGCTCATGCTTGGCCATTAAAATATTAGAATATGTTTAAGCTTAAGCCATTGGCTAAGTAGAAACATAGGATCAATAACCCTTAATATTAACAAAAGTGAATAAATAAACAATAATGTTTCAAGAAGATGATTTTGGCTCTTGCTTGGCATATTTAAAAAGGTTCAAAACCTTTAGCTCAAGCTATCACCTTAAGCTTAAGCTTAGGATCATCAAGCTTGGATAATAACAAAGAAAAAAAAGAACCAGAATATTAAATAAGATGATTTTTGCTCATGCTTAGCCATTAAAATGGCTGGAAAACCATTTTAGCTTAAGCTATCACCTGAA
This sequence comes from Adansonia gregorii, assembly GCA_038382025.1. Lineage (NCBI taxonomy): Eukaryota > Viridiplantae > Streptophyta > Magnoliopsida > Malvales > Malvaceae > Adansonia > Adansonia gregorii. The sequence goes on along the minus strand of JBBYHO010520191.1, from coordinate 8,053 downwards.
TAGATGACTTAGGATCATTAAGCCTTCGAAAGAAAAACAAATGCATGTAAATTAAATTGCAAGAATGAAAAAGATGAAGAAAATAACAAGGTAGAAATCTATTTTCACAATAAACTTTTTTAGGTTACCTTCTCTCTTTTTTTTTTGAACTTTATTTTCTTAATTTTCTCTTAACTTTTTTCTTAAACTTTTTTCCTAACTATAGAAGATGATAATTATAAAAAAAATCAAGTTTCCCTCGTTTTTAGTCTTTAATGCCGAAATTCCCTAAGGATGGGGAAAATCACCATTTTTTTCATTTTTTTCTTGCTTTTTCATGCAAAAAATAGAGACCATTTACCCCAAAAATGGCATGATAATGCTTATCCTTCCCCCTGCATTACCATAAATGTCAAGTTCCTTCATAAAACCAAAGGTTAATCTTATGTTCATGCATACTGCACATTAGTTATCAAGATGTTGTTACAACAAAAAAAAAGGAAGTCAAAATTAATATGTGAGAGTTGGAACAAACTTAACTAATTAGTCATGATTAATTCCTAATATAGTACATGGCCCTCTATGGTTTGAAATGAATTTTGTTGGTTTTAACCAAAGTTAGAAAGAAAATTCCATTATACAAAAATTACTTGAAAATGAAATTCCATACTCATTAAAGGAAAATTTAAATTAAAACTACTATTAATAAATTACATGTAAAAACTAATTGAATCTCCAGAAGTAGAAAATGAAAGACTATATAAAAAGAGTTTGATAAAAAACACTTCATGTACAAAAGATTGATTTGGAAATTTCATTTGTATTTAAATAGTTAATCAGAATCCTAAATGTAATAAATCCACTTAAGAATTTAACATATAGGAATTCCAATTAAAATTTGTAAGGAAAATTAAATTAATGAAATTAAAATATAAAAATCCAATCAAGGAAATTTGGAAGGAAAATCCAAAGAAAATTTAAAGCAATCAAGCTAAAAAATTATGAGAATTTTCTATAGTCTCGTATGCCCAAGATTTAATTCCCACAAAAAGCATAATGGAAAATTCCATGCATTAATATCTTTCATGGGATATTCTTGCATGAATTAGAAATAAAAATGGAGATAAAATAAATAAATAAGAAAATCTCAAGTATTGAATTATGAAAAAAATCTTCATAAATAAATTGAAAAATTTTACATGTGAAAAATTTATGAACTCGTAAATAATTTATGAGAAAGACCTTTACTGGGAAAAATCTATCTCAAAAAAAATGGAAAATTAAAAAAAAATGAATCAGAGTTTCAAAAGTACGTGGAAATATTGAAAACCCTAAACTCGAGAAAATTTACGAAAAAACCTTACAAAGTAGAAAATTTCATAGTTTGGGAAGCATGAAATTTTTGAAATAACTTTGAGTTTAGAAAGGCAATCTAAGTTCAACGCATCTCTCAAAATATTAATCGATAGAAATAAAAATTTCAGAACCCAAAATAATCTTTACTAAAAATTTTTTATAAACAAGAAACTTGCGGTGTTATGAAAATTTTGAATTTAAATAATATACTAACAACTTGACACCTCATAGTATAAAATGCCAATACAAACTTTTCTGAACATTTTAGATTTTTCAAAATGAGTATCAACATAAATACTACATTGGCATTGGTAAAAATATGTGATAGTCGACTTGCAAAATTTTATGAAAAATTCAAATTTTTTTATAAAAATAGGAAAATTGACTATGATATCATATCTAAAAACAAGATCCAATGTTTTTTTTTTTTATCTAGGATTTGTTCTCTATGTCCTTTAAGATTATGATTTTTTGAATGCATGTATAAGTAGTCATCTTGGCATGGCCAAATAGGTCTTTGATCTACATTAAAAAGATCAACCTCCACAAGGATGGCTATCTGACTTTTGGTCTCGGCCATTCCAGACTATTAAAGAAAGGGCTTACATGAAATTAATGTCTATAGCTGTCCCTCTTTGGTCATTGTTAAGAATCAGGAAAATGGCAAAGACCATAGACTACCTTTTTTTATAGCCAAGAGGTCTAGGAAAAATAAATTTAAATACATGTACCACAAAAGATGCTAGTGAAAAAGCTAAAATTAATAGATGACCAAGGTGAAACCTAAGTAAAAAAAGGTGACTAGGTGAAACCTAATGTTGGAAAAGATCAAAATAGAACCTAAGTTAGAAGGATTGACTAAGGCAAAACCATAATATTCAAAAAGATGGCTAAGGTAAAACCTTCAGTAAGAAAGATTGCTTAGGGCAAAACCATAATAGTCAAGGAGTAGACCAGGTTAGAACCTATAGTCAAAAAGATTGACTAGGGCGAAACCATAATTGTCATAAAGGTGACTAAGGCAGAACCTTCAGTGGGAATGATTGACCAGGGAAAACCATAGTAGTCAAAGAGGTAACCAGTTTGGAACCTTCAATTAGCAAGATTAACCTAGGCTAAACTATAATAGTCAAAAAAGCAAAACCTTCAGTCGAAATGATAGGCTTGGATGAAACCTTTCATTGAAACGATTAACCGATTAGGCAAAACTTAATGGTCAAAAAGATGACCAAGGTGGAGCCTTTAGCTGATAAGATCGACCAAGGCAAAACTATATTGTTCAAAAAAAAGAATATGGTGAAGCCTATCAGTCGATCATGGGCTAACTACACTGGGCTTACAACGTGGCTAGCTACATTAGGCTTTTATCAATTCTCTAGGATATGAATGCTAAGACTTATGCATGATGCAAACACAAATGGAGGCATGTTTAGTAATGTCATTTCGATGGACTTTATTTCATGCTACACGAATCAAATATCATAAGCATTAGTCTTTTCATATATTGGTAAAGCTTTATCGATGTATGCTTCTTTATCTTAGGTTTCTCCTCTTTTTAAGGTTATCTCGCCATTAAAAGTTTAAAATGTTTAAAAACGATCTCATGTGTGCCCCAAAAATTTTTTTTTTGGATCTTGGCTTTAGATATCTGAAATTCTTTGATATTTCCTAAAAGGTCACCAAATATCAAATCAATGTTATCAATTCAAGGATTCAACTTATGTAGTCACAAAAGAGTTAGCATTTTGTTGCTTGAAGCATATTTGCATACTCTCATTAAAATTATGAAAAATGTTAAAGTTTATCTAATTTTTAGGTTTACCGAATAAGATCATCTTCTCATTCTAACTTGCGACATGATTTACTTGATCAAAAGTTGTAGAACTATAAGATGATTTCAACCATAGATTTTTAATATCAAAGGTAGTGGACATGCCATCTTCATCATGTAATGTTAAAGCTTTCCCACAGTTGATGATCAGTATTTAAGACATCTCTGAATGAGATTGAAAATGAATTTAAAGGTATAAATGGATTGGCATTGTTAAAATTAGATTTGAAGAAAGTGATACAAAAAAGTCAGGGTTTATAATGACCAAGGTAAGGTAGATGTTCTTTTTGCAAGAGTTTCTTGGAAAGCAAATAGTTAAGTTACAACATCTCTTTAATCTTTAATCAAAATAGTTCAACAATTGTTAAGTAAAGCTAGTAACATCGAGTATTGAAAGGTTAAGTTAGAAAGCCTTTGGTAAGAAATAGTTCCTAAGGAAAGGTGCAAAAGCTATGAATGGTTTTCTTAAAAGGAATAAAGAAATCAGGCATTTGCCTTAGCCTGTTATTGATGTCAGGAATGTTTTAAAGGCCTAGATTGTTTCTAGATTAACAAAAAGAGTTCTTTTGCTTAGGTGACTACTTTTAAAGATTTGAGATCGATTCTCGAAGTCTTTGAGTTTGTTCTAGACTACCTTTTTTAAGTTTTCACCTTAGAGCTTCATTCATTTTTCTTCATTTTTCTTTTTTTCTCTCTTTTCCTTTTTTCTTCTCTTCTTTACTTTTGGATTGATTTCCCTTTCATGTTCCTAAGGACTCAAAACTTATCCAAAAATTAGAATTTTTAAGAGTTTCCAAGGAAAGGCTTAATAACTCAAATAGATATGTTTGATTGAAATTATTTTTTAAGGTACGTAACATAGGCCATGGTTCAAAGTGTATAAATAAAAAAACACATGGCCCAAATCATGTGCATAAGGGTAATTAAATCAAGGATCATTTCTCTTTAGAAGGAATTCTACCTAGCATGTCATTTAAAACAAGATATAAATTTTTTTATCATTTCTTCTTTTTTATTTTCCTTTACTTCTCTCTACTTATTTTCTTCTTTTTTTCTCTTTATTTTTTTCCTTTCATCTTTGTTTTTTTCTTTATCACAAAGAATTCAAGACTTGAAATTTGATCTTTCTCGATTCCTATCCCATCACAACAGGCACTTTATTTTTGTAGCTTTAGGATGGGAATTGTTTTTCTGTTTTACTTTGCTCCTGGTGTGGGGGATCCTTGATTAGGGTTTTCATAAAGAATAATTTATTAGGCTCAAAATGGAATGCAAAGAGAATATTTTTAATTTTTGTGAAGGGATAGAAAAAGATGACCTTTTTTATTCCAAACACAGCCATTTGAATTACCAAGCTTTTTCCTAAGAGAGTGGATAGTTTTCTTTCTTAAATCAATTTGGGTACCTTAGTCACATGATGTTACACTCAATATTTTGCTTTTTCTCTTTTTTCCCCATTTTCATTCTTTTCTACTTAAAGTGTGCTCCTCGAAATTAGTAACTCTATAACCACCAATAAGCCCTGATTTTAATTGAACCTTCAAGAAAGAAATTAAATCAGGATGGGGAACACCTCAAATCCTTTCTATATTTTATCAAGGATTAGGTTGAAGAAGATTTATTTTTGAAGAAAAAGTGTTTCTAGCTCATGTTTATTCTTATTCCTTCTAAATCAACAATTTAAAGAAAAGTTATGGAAGTTATGGTAAAGGGTTATCTAAATGAATTTGGGAGATCTTGTCTGTAACACATGTCGAACAATCGATATTTGAATCATTTAGGGTATAACTTGTCTGTTCAACCCTTAAAAAACCCAAAAAGGAAAATCTAAACATGAAAGGTTTTTACTTGAATGTGAGGACAATCATATAAAAATAGAGGTGAAGGGTTTTTTTTTTTCAAAATAGTCAAATCTGATGTTGATCACTTGCCAAATCAAGATCTTTTTTTCTTTCCTCAAAAAGTTCTTATTACCCTAGATACTATGTTCATGGCCTATGATAGTATGCACGATGCTCACAATTTAAACTTCATTTATTCCAAACCAAAATTCACACCTCCTAAACAAAAAGGTACAGAGTCTTAAAGTTAAGGTGAAAACTACCCTTTATTGGCATACTATTATAAGGTCAATGACCCTTAGACTAATCGTCCTTACTAGGCATCCACCAGCTCTTAGAATTTTGTTAGGTTGGTATCCTTAATAGCTTATATTTTACTTTTGAATGCATCATAGTTCTTCATCGAATGGCTTATACCTTTTAGTAATACTCATTTTGATGCTCGGATTGTACCATTCTAAGTAAGAAGGTCTCCTAGGCTTTGTTAAGGTAATAAAAATCATCCGATTCTAAACAAGTAAAAGAAAGATCTTGGTGTAAGAAATTGGTAGGGCATGATATATCCTTGTCCTCTTTCTCTTCTTTTTCTATAAATTACTAAGGCCACTGATTGAAAAAAGGTTACGGTGAGGTTAAAGTCAGAATGGATCTTCTCGTTATCTCAACTTTCTATGTTTCTAGGTTATTCAACTTGACAAAGGAAAAAAAAACTTAAATCAATTTTTTATGAATGAACAAGGGTCTTATCAATTTTCATCTTAATCATTATCTTTATGTGAACACTTATGAATGAAAAGCTACAAGCATGAATAAATGAATGAATGAAACAAACAAGTAATTGATTTGAGTATAATCAAGGGGAAGCCAATATAGGGGCAAGACTTATTAATTCATAAGCATACCAACAGTTAAATAAGTTAGACATATAAAATGTAAAAGAAAAATTAGTGCTTGAATTAATTTATTTGTATCTATATGAGTCTTTCTAAAATATGAATGTTGTGTAAGAAACACCAAGAAAAGAAAAGAAAAAATCCTAATACTATTTCTATTCCTCATGAGAAACGTATGCATAAAAATTTTGATCAATTTTTCAAAGCAATTTTTTTGCTTCACCTTTTTCTTATCTTTTACTCTCTTTTGACTATTTTATTTCATTTCCCTTTTCTTCTCCCAATAAGAGAAATTTATTTTTTTATTAAAAAATAAACCAAAAAGTACCTTTTTGGTCATGAATATAAAAAAAAAGATAATAATCACTGAAAAATACACTGAGAAAAATTTGTCTAGGCATTTTGACATCTTTCAAGTGGATGTGAAATAAAAAACATTATAGCAATGTGATATATGTACATCATTGCACAATGTATTTTTCATGATATAGTAATATACAAAAAGAAGAGAAAAAGGAAAAAAAAAAAGAAAAAAAAGAATTAGCATAGATAAAAGATAAAAGAATTAATATTGGAAAAATAAAGGTTGGTTCAGGAAAATCCATTAAGACATTATAATGTCTATTCGATCAAATGGAATGGCCTTGTCACTAGCAATTGTGTTTGTACTTCATATCCTAACCTGCACGTCTTGATTGTGCAAATAAAGCCTCATCACACCTTACAAGGCAAAAAAAGCGATCATATTATGAGAGATATTGTACTTCATATCCTAACCTGCACGTCTTGATTGTGCAAATAAGGCCTCATCACACCTTACAAGGCAAAAAAAGCGATCATATTATGAGAGACGATATTTGATCATCATAATTTGATATTTGGATAAAAGAAAAAATGACGAAACCTTTTGAGGTGAAGGAAAGATCTTACTATGAGCAATGATGTTTGCTCATCATCACTTTACTTACATTCTTAGAACATAAATTAGAAGAGAAAAGGTAAAAAGCATTCCCCCATGTATTCATAATTCAGTAACATATAAAATTAGTATGGCTTTATCTAAGTGAGGCCCTTATGATTCATAAGTGAGGTTCAGATTTGGCATCTAAATAAGTTTTTGAGTTACTCTCTAAGTCCAAAGAAGACTAACGAGCACCTTAATCTTTACCCATTGTAGGTTTTTATTAGAAAGAGTACAATCTAAGTAGGAGTATTTTCCATACACGTAACGAGACAACACCTTGGGCAAGCGTAGTAATTTATAGCCAGTAAGTTTTTTATTAGCCCAGACAAAGGCTAACACCTCAGAAAGTTAAGCTATTCCACTCTTTCTAAAATATTGGGTAACCTATGCCCTCTCCATATGCCTAGAGGAGAGTCTAATGGTATACATATGTACAGTGTGTGCAAGGGAATGAACAAACCTTTCATGACTAGACATTTTCAAAAATAATAAAAACCTCTCTCCTAGATTCCCTATAAAACATATAAAAACAAAGAGATAAATAAGAAGGCTTACTATATATATGCACAATATAAGCCAAAATTTCATATACATAAAAAAAATGAAAAAGTTATTTTGGAAATACCAAGAATTATACCTGTTTAAAACCAAATTAATCAAAATTTTATTTCAACTAATTTCAGGCCTAACTCTTTAAAGACCTTAGCGAAGTTGCCAAGCTGTTACAATGCGGCCGAGACATGAACGATGATACATAGAACTTGAAAGATGGATGAATCCTTTTTCTCTCTATTTTTATTTCTTTCCATTGTTGGGGATCGAGTCTTCGAGATGAATCATTGATTCAACTTAAACCTAAATAGTTATTAAGAAATGACCATTTCTATATGTTAACACTAGATGAAAGGGTTCAGAAGTAGATTACAATCAAGAGTAAAGATTGATCCCTTTCATGATGGTCAAAAATCAATACCTTTTAATTACTTGTTAACTTAAAACATAATTTTTATTAGGTTTCTACATCTGGTGTTTAATTATGATTCACATATTTCAAAATTTTTCTAAGCTAAATTTATTATTTCATTTGAGAATATTGGGTTTTTTCATTTGATAAAATAAATAAATAAGAAAACCTCAAGTATTGAATTTATAAAAAATAATTCTTGTATATGAATTGAAAAATTTTATG
>JBBYHO010520180.1:0-15044 GCA_038382025.1 Adansonia gregorii | reverse complement strand
CTGATTGTGCACTTCAAGTGAGTATTAGATGACCAAAATAATAATAATAATAATAATAATAATAATAATAATAATAAAAGTTGATTGAATATGATAGCTTCTTTTGAAATTTTGAACCCAAAATGTCAAATTTATGTAATATGTCCTTTCGAATTTGAAAGCTATTTCTCTTTCAGGCTTTGGAATTTTTTTTTTTCGTGAATCTCCCCTAATTTGTTCTGTTCTGCTTTCTTTTCATTGATGATTTCTTTTCAAATGTTACTAAAATAATACTAAATTCATTTCATGTGAATATGGGAAAGGGAAAGGAAACCAATAGCAAGAAAAAGCAACAGTCGTACTAATTCTTCCTTTAATACTTTTTCTTTCAGTGTTTTTACGCTCGTCGGATTGTGCGTCGTCGGTTTAATTCTTCTTCGGTTTGTACATTTTTGTTTTGTATATTTGGGTTCACATACAATTCTATTAATCATTTATCTAGTTTGTACATAAGGAGAAGTGTTAAACCAACATATAATAATGAGGCTTTTTCCAGTCAACTTTTAAGTTTTTAAGATAATGGTTTAAGGAAAGTTACGCAGTTTAGACAAAAGGCTATGCTAATTTGACACTCTCCATAACCGATTGCTTTTTCACCAAGATTCCTATGACATACATATCTTCCTTCCCTCCCTAGTTATGGGACTCCGTAACAAACGTGCAAATTTACACTTTGGGAAATGGAGGGTAATAAAAAAAATGGGTCGGGTCTTGCAAGGACTGGGATGGTGGCAGTGACAGATACCTTAGCCTTCAGGCGGTGGCTTGGCAGCTTCCTGCACTGCACAAGTACACAAGCATGTATCCCTACTTATTTTTTTTTTCCTTGTTATAAATGAAACCGTAACGCTAGAATAGAGAAAAAGTAGAAATCTGCTGGATGCCATGTAAATAAACCATCGGACTTACAATTTCTGTCTGCTGCTGACCATGTCTAAAACCTTGTTGTTTGATCGAGTTGTGCACGTTTCTATGATGCAAAAAATGGTGTCTCAACTTACATAATAATCTTTTTAATTCCTAGCACTATATCACTCTTATTAGCTGGCTGACAAGAGAGATGGATATATATATATATATCACATATCATCTATTGCCAGAAGTAATTTAGAAGTATAAAGGTAATTAGTTGGTGGAATGGCATGTACAGGTTTTTTTGTCTGCCACCTTTCCTTTCTTCATCTTCATCTGATCCTAATTAGCTTTCATTCTTATCATAAATCTCAATCAAACATATGATTTTTTTAGATTATTTGTGGAAATAATGTCGGTAACTAACAATCTAAACACTGAATTATATGTTAATGCCTTAATGGTTTCCTGTCATTATCTATGTCTTAAAGAGTACTGTGACGAAGGTATCTGACATTTATCTTCAAAAAAGCTTAATTGTTTTCTCACTTCATTTATGCTATAATCATAAACAGATTAGTTTTTGTTTGGAATCTTCCATTAATTTTAGGATGCTTTTACTAACACTGAATGCCTGATTGCCAAGGTATAATAGGCCGGCATTCCAAGCAGGAAAGCTATATTTTTCCGACTCTCTATTTTTACTCATATATGATATTTATATTTGATTCGTATCTATATGTGAGTATCGAATATGATCTTTCAAAAAATTTTTAATGCGACTTATAATAAATTAATCATATATATATTAGATATATATTCATATCGACAATTAAATCTAAATCCAAATAACGTAAAAAAAAAAATGCCATCCAGTTGGGAATGTCTGGTTTGACATTTATGACTTTTTTTTTCCCCAAATTTTCCATAGAAAATCAAAAGGAGAAATTAGATTAGCGATTTCGAAAATAGTATAATTTACATGCATAAAGTCATTGCATTCCAATTACTTTGTCAAATGAAACAAGTGTATGATCAAGAAAAGAAAACTAGTATTATAATATTAAATTAGATCCTTAAATTTTGAGCACAATATATTTAATAAACATAAAAAAATATAATATATAATATATTTATTTAAAAATATTAATATATTTAATAATTTATAGTTTATTTATATTTATACGAATGACATAAAACTGCGAGACACTACAAGTGTAATTGAGATATTAAATGAAGAGAAGTATTTAGGCAAAGTAGTTAGTACAATTACCTATACATGTGGGTTCACAAACACACAAAAACATGAGTTAAATGCGCATGCAAGCATGCAGAAGCTTGCGAATAATTTAATTACATATATATATGTATTTATATGCTTAATGCCCTTCTAAGTAATAGTAATAATGAGTTTATAATCTCTAAAAACATAGGGAGTGGGCAGGAATTCGACAGCCAAAATTATAATAAAAAAACCCACAAAAGGAACAGCTAGAAAGGTCAATTTTTGGGATTGGAGATATTAAATAATAGGACCTATATATATATATATTAGTTTAAAGAGCATAGGCTCAGTTCCTGCAATCCTGGCAATTTAAGTAACTATAAAAATATAAGAATGAGCTAACCATTAAAAGCTAAGAAATTAACCAATGGGATTTGTTTAAAACGGGTAGGGGAGGTTTTGGAGAGAGAGAGAGAGATATCTGATTGGTGGAGAAGGGAGGAAATACAATTAGTAGGAAGAAAGATGAGGTTTGGGGGACAACATGCTTGGAGAGAGTGAGGCTTATTTATTACGATTACAGTTATAAAAATATTATCATAATTAATTATGATAAATATTAATATTATTATAATAAATTATTTTAAATATTGATTATAAGAATGAAAAAAAAATGCCAATGTTTCCTTTGTATAGAACAGGTTTGTCTAGCAAGGGATGCATTGGCCATCATCCTGTACTGTTTTATTCAATCGTAAATATATGCACATTGCTCTGTATAGCACCATCTGAACCTCTGAATTTTACCCATAACTTGCTCAGAAAATTCTGAGCTTTGTGTTGCAAATAAAATATTTAAAAACTAATGTTGAAAAATGTTTTTGTCCATTAATCTAGGGATTAAATAAATATAAACCATCTCAGATTGTCCATGGCTTGCCTTTCCTTGGAGTCATAAAGTTATGAACATGCTTTGTCTCTATAGGATTATATGTGAACAAAACAAACAAGCTGATTAATTTAAGAGTTGAATCTGGGTTCAAAGAGTAGAATTTTCAGCCTCCCACTCTCTTGAAAAATGTAACTTCAATCCTACACTTTCATGGATGACAAAATCAAAAATATAGGTTTTTTTTGCTCTCATCTACCATTGCATGGCCTCATTAGTAAACTGAGAACCAACATTTCATAATTTCACTCTCATTCACTTATCAATCACCGTAAAAATCAATATTACTTTAACTCTTTATTTTTTTAATAATCTTTAAAATACATGAAAAAAACTTAAAAAAAATTAAATATAACCGTGTTGGACAATACCAGTATCCAACACTCATACCCGACTGACATGGATAAAAACTACTATATGACAATTAAAATAAACTCTACCATAACTTTTTTGTTTTGATATACACACACAAACACACACTAATGCCAATTGTTAAAGTTTCACAAATGACATGCCACAAGAAGGGAAGTGTTCCAGAATCAACTTCACAACTTGTCGATGGACATAATAGAGAAGACAAGGGAAGCCGCTTTTCATTAAGGGGCAACTGGCTACTGGCAACTTGGCAAAGGCTGTCCTATTTTGTTTCAATTACCATAAATTTTACTTAAAAAAACAAATAAAGCTTGGAAAATATATAAAACTAAAAAAATGGTGGTCCACGCGTGCCAAGATTGGCTGTGCGTATGTGTGAAGAAGCGTGCTATGAGGCACTCACGTGTGGCAAGGTTTTATATATACGCATGAAGAGAATGCTCTCTATAGAGTAGGAGTAGCAGTAGTAGTAAAGCAAGAAAATTTTAAGCTACTTAGCTTTGCTACTTTGCATTGTTTTCACATTGATATGTCTATAAATTTGAAAACAAAAAGCCAAGGCTAGAAAGAGATATTCTTGCATTACTTCAGCCCCTTCTATTTTTTATTTTTTTTTATGATTTTGTAAGAAGCCAAAGTATATACATATAAAAAAAGAAGCTTGAGAGATAGTTAATGGAGATGGAGAGTGAAACACAGCAGTCAAAATTTAGGAGGCTTTGTGTGTTTTGTGGAAGTAGCCAAGGCAAGAAGAGTAGCTATCAAGATGCTGCTATAGAGCTTGGCAGAGAATTGGTAGTTAGCAAAAAAAAAAACTCTGGGATTTTTTTTCTCTGTTTTTTTTTTTTTTTTTGGTTTTTTACTCCAAATGAAACTTGTTTTGATATGGTTTTTGTTAGAAACATGTTTTTTTTATAGTAAAATGGAGGAAATGAGTTGTACAAGAAATCTTCTGAAAGTTCCTTAAAGCATTAAACTTTATTCCACATGGTTGTACCTTTGCATATAATTGTTATTTTAATGTTTGCAACTTGTTTGTGAATTGGTTCATGGTATATAGCATTTTCAAAATCCCTCAAGTTTTTAGCTTTCTGCTTCCTTTCTCCGAAGTCCTTGGTAGGAAACTCCAATGGTTTTTCAGTTCTTCTAAACTCCAATGGAAACTCCTTGCCAGAAAATAAGGGCACTGTTCTTTTCTGAGAAATCTCATTATGTTTTATGTTATTCAAAGTTTGGAAATTTTAATGTACGAACAAGTGCTAGTGAGTTGAATGAACAAACTATCCTTTTCAATCTTATTGTAGGTAGTTCTTATGAATTTACTCTGAAGAAACATTGGTTTTTGTCAAATGAGTTCATTGAAGATGAAGGCTGCATGCTTGAACTTTGAACCATTATCTCATTCCCTCCTTTAACATGCTTCCTTTTAGTACTCAAAAGTCTCTCATTCTAAGACTTGTTCTTGTTTCTGTGTTTTTTTGCAGGTCTCAAGGAACATTGATCTTGTCTATGGAGGAGGTAGCATAGGATTGATGGGTTTGGTTTCACAAGCTGTTCATGACGGTGGTCGCCATGTCATTGGGTAAAATCCAAATTTTCCTTTTTTTTTTTTAATAGGACATTCCATGATTCCAACATGTTTAAGAAACAGATTCAGTGAAGTAGCTTTATTCTTGCTGATAAATTGTCATCCTCGTTACAAAAACTGTTCTTAGTTTTGGGGTCTAAATTACATCTGATTTTTTTGTCATGTTACTGTCTCTATGCAGAGTTATTCCCAAGACGCTCATGCCTCGAGAGGTATGCCTTGTACAGCCAAGGAAAAACAATCATGAACCTTTTCTCATTTAAATTGGAAAAACAAATGGACCTACCTACAAGTTTCATCAGTTTTTTTTTTTCTTTTCACTATCCATGGTGTTTGATTTTTGTTCATTTCTGTTCAACCCTCACTTTATTTCTTTTCAAATCTTGTTTTCTATCTTTGCTTTTTCTTTATTTCTTTGGTTTTCTGCACTTTTTCTGCTTCTTTGAAGAAGACTTAATACTTGATAGCCTAACCCCACAATATTAATGGAATTGTTGCAACGTGCCACTTCACCTTTTCCATTTTTTGTAAATAAATTTGGGATCAAAAAATTGGTTTCTTCTTGTATTTTTCTTTGTTGGAATTTTCTAAAACTTGGGTTTTTTATTTAAAGAAGCTAAAATATGTATGGCTAGGGACATAGCTCAGTATTGAAGTCTCTTAATTAAGTCCACCCTTTACTGGAACTCTCATCATTGCTTTCACTGCACAATACTCGAAATCTCTCTCTCTTTTCTTTTCCTCTCCAAATTTCAGTACCCTTAGTTGTTTTTCCGTTTAACTTTTGCAGTTAACTGGTGAAACAGTAGGCGAAGTGAAGGCTGTTGCAGATATGCATCAAAGGAAGGCAGAGATGGCTAAGCATTCAGATGCTTTTATTGCCTTACCAGGTTAGTATAAAGCAGCTCTTTTTACGCCAAAATATCAAGGCAAATCAAAGGAAACTTGAAGCTATCACTTGCCTTTTTACTCCACCAATTTTGGCAAGCAAGATTTGACCATATCTCATGTTTTGATTTACTCTGAGGATTACTGAGTTCCTCTGTTTTATTTGATCTTTCAGTCCAAGAAAAAAAAACCCTAAATCCTGAATGCAAAGACTATTCTCTCCTCGTTTATCTTTACATTGCTCATTTGGTGTAACTAAAGTTTTCATTTTAGACTAAAAGATAGTTTTTAAAAAAGGTGCTATACCATGCGGTAAGTGAAGTCAAAATATTAATAACTATGATTATAATAAACTATACATGTATAATAGGAAAAAATAAATTATCAGGTTTCGATTCTAGTAAGCAACTATTTTTTATATTTGCTATGTGTTGTGAAAGCAACTATGTGATGGCAGAATTATGAAATTATCACCAACTTTTGAATCTTCTCTTACAACACCACACGCCAAGGCTCATGATTAGAGATCAACCTTTCAAACCCTAGTTCTTGACCCATCAACATCATGCACTGAAAATTAGAGTTTCTCAGGAACTCTCTTCCCTTGGTTAGTATTTTTTTTGCCCTTGATGGATTCCCGAAGTCTGTGGTGTTAACAGTGCCCCCTACCATATTAAGAGTGAAGGACATCCTTAAAAACTTTCACTAAGGAGTGTTTGCCAACTAGCACCTGCGTCTAACAGGGGAATCCTATTTTACCTCTTTCAAAAGGGTACTCTTTTTAGTTCTTTTTCAGCCAACATTGAATTCTATTTATGTCTTGAAGTTTATTCTGAATTGAAACATGCAAATCAGTCATTTTGTTCTTCAGGGGGAGTTGTCCTTTGCATGTTACCTACCAAAAGAAAATGAAAAATCAAATGGAAAAAGAACTTTGTTTGGTGATAATGAGGTAGACTGAGAGCCATTATGATATCAATGGGTAGGCAGAGGATTATGCCTCTATTTTCACAAAGAATGGGAGCAATAAATACCCTTTTCTTTGGGATATGTGGTGAAAAGCTGGGGTGAATGATAATCAAGAAGCTCCTTGTTGTGTGCATGCCATAAATGATAAAAACATGGCCATCAAATGAGAGGCAGTTTGAAGTGCACTTTAATAATCCTTATTATTACTCCTTACTTCTTAGTCCGAGGAATTGCATTAAACTTCATATTAATTACCTCTACGTACTATGAGGTAATAATTAAATCAAACCTTACAACTAGTAGTTTTAATCTTATTATGTCCCCTTAACTTTTCCTTTTTGAATTTGATTGGCTAAATTGAATCATAGATGTCATTGCTTTTGAATACCCTTTGTGTTTACTGTCTCTCAATCATGTTAGCTACCAGTAAAATGTTGTTATATAGAGTGACATGATGATCCTACAATGAAAGAACATCAGTAGTTAGGTACTAAGTTGTCTCTTTTTGCTTGTTCCAAAGTATAATGGATGAAGAAAACTCATATAAAAATGCATGCAGGTGGTTATGGAACTCTTGAAGAACTGCTTGAAGTGATTACCTGGGCTCAACTTGGAATACATGATAAACCAGTAAGCCCTTTCTGTATTTTGTTTTTTTCCCTTATATATGCTGATGATCCCTTACAAACTGATCCATGAACGTAATAAAATCAATAATGGATAATTTTCCACATTCTTTTTTCAGGTTGGCTTGCTGAATGTTGATGGATACTATAACTCATTGCTATCTTTTATCGATAAAGCTGTGGAAGAGGGATTTATTAGTCCAAGTGCACGCCAAATCATTGTATCTGCACCCACCGCTAAGGAGTTAGTAAAGAAATTGGAGGTATAAATTAAAGAAACTTCCTCACATGTGCTATACCTTCAATATGTTAAGTGCATACACACACACACATATATATATATATATAGGTCCAGTTAACCAGTACTTATAAGGCTATAAGCATTGGTTTAAGTATTATTTAAATACTATTTTAAGAAAGTTTTTCTTTTTTTTTTTTTCATTTAATGCATTAATTTTATTAAATTCGAGAAAAAATAATTCATTAATAGCATTTTTTTGTTAAATATCACATTAACCTGTGCCCTTAATCACTGGTTAACATTTTCCCACTCTTCCAAGTAGCTCCTTACCGAAGGAGTCATAGGCCATACATTTATCCCTTAGATAATTTTTTTTTTTCAATATTAGGGCTTAATTATTTACAGTTATTAAACCAAAGATAAAAATTATAGTTCCAAAATGAAACAAATATTTCATTATTCTATCCTAAATTTGAAATTAGTTTACTCAAAATAAAAGCATATATATATATATAATTTGATTGTGTGATGTGAAAGTGTACATTTGGTGTATTATTTCCATTAACCAATCATATCTTTAAAGTGTCCCTGCAATTAATGGCCTGTTTTTCATGTCTACTTACTATTTACAAGGAATATGTCCCCTGCCATGAAAGAGTTGCTTCAAAGTTGAGTTGGGAGATGGAGCAGCTTGGCTACTCTAAAACATATGATATATCTAGGTAAATGCTTTGGGAGTTCATGAAGGAGAGAAGGTATAGATGGAATTTGGAAGGCTCTAATTGGGAAAAAAAAAGACTTAAAAAGTTTCCTTCAATGGGGGAATTCATTTTTTTCTTTTTTCTTTTTTTTTTGTAAATTACTGGTATTGACATCAATATATGAACTTTAACAGCCTTCTCTTTTTGTGGAAAATTGATTCTCCTATTACATTGTAAGTACAAATGGTTATGAACAGTGAGTGCCCTTCTATAATGTTTAACTAATTAATCTGTATCTCTACTGGCTTTCAGTTTGTCTGATCAACCATTTTTATCAATTTCATCCTCCTCTTTTGGAGTTTGATAATACAAAATCTTAAGATGAAACCATCATGATTTCAAGGCTTCAAACCCAAAGTTGATTCAGCTTCTTCGTACCAAAAGAAAAACTATCTTGATTTTAGTACGAAGAGATAGCACTCCAACAAATCTTCAACTATATATATATATATATATAATAATTTTAAAATTTTGAACCTACTCACCTTGGACGCATAACTATATCTGATGCTTATAGTACTAGAATGGTTTTTGTCAACTTTTTAAAATCCTGATTCGTGAAGCTTTTCTCTGGTCAACTTTGTCCTGTTATTTGATGTTCTTTGGCCAAGCTCTTATACCGGATAAATCCCAGCAGTTTCATGGAGGCCATTTTCAGGTTTTTAAAGCAAACTTAACTCAAGTTTCCCGTTACACTGTTCCCTGTTTGACTGACATGAAAGAACCAGACTTAACAGTCAAAAGAGGCTTGAAATCTGCAATCAAATGAACAAAACCCACCCATCATGATCCAACACCAAAGCCTTCGTGTCGTTATCAAATTAAGTGAAAAGTGAAAAGAACATATCATGTAAGAAACATGAATGTCCTCGATCAAGTGTTCAAGCTGTCCGTTTTGCCGCAAAGGTTTTTTCAGGTACGGCACTAGGGACACCCGACAGGATTAACTCAACAACCGACGACAACGGAAGGAGCCAGGTGGTTCAATGGAAGATGTAAGACGGGGAGGGGCCTCTTTAATTTTTCTAGTGAGAGAAATATAGCAGCTGCTCACTACCGTGTCCAAGTGAGTCAGTCGATGACACGTGTAAATGTGGATCAGAAGACACGGGGAAGGACCGTCTGCCAATAGACATTTTAGGACGTCAGGTCACACGTTCATATCACAAAAGCTTGTGAATTGTGACCGACTGATGGCATTGCTTTGCTTTGCTTTGTGCCATTATTCTGAAGATTCACCAATAGAGCCTATATATAGCGGTTGCAGAGTCACTTCCCAAATGCTTCGGACGCTTTAAATTGGCTTCAATGTGAAATTGCAGTATTCAATTATTATCTATTCACAATGTTGGTACAATCAAGAATTTACTTTAATTAATTCGTATAATCACTTTTATTTTTAAGTTTACTTTTTTCGTACAAAAACAAAGTCATTTTCTCTTTTTTTTTTTGTTTTAAATTTAGCCTTTACATGAGAGAACTAAAAGACCAAACGGTGTAACTTGACCCAAACCGAACTTCGATAAAAATTTTAAAAAAATTCAATCCGCAATGCGATCCGTTTGTCTGCAGTAAAAATCAATGTCTTGTAAACTTCTCTGTGGCAAGAAAAGATCATTTAAACACGACTTTATGTTTAGCTAGCCTACATAGAACAATAGAAGGGAGACATTTAATTCAAGGTTAGCATGTGAAAAGACTCTCACAATGTCTATGATTGTATATTTTCTGATTTTATTTTATTTTATTTTATTTTTCGGAAAAGAATAAAAAGGACAAGCATTATTATAAATGCAGAACAGACGGTCCAACATAGGAAGACACGAAGTTTCGTTAAGATTATGAATATCTATGATAGGAATTTAGATAAGAAAGATATCAACATCCATGCTTGAATGCTTGGAGGCAAAAGCACGTCTGGAAAAATTGCATGTAAAAAAAAAAAAAAAAATTCCGGGGAAGAAAAGAGTTCCGACCGTTGAATATAAAACTAAAAACTACGGACAATATGTGAATTGATAAACATGTAATAGCATCACTTTAACAAGTCTTCATCACATGTAACAAATACAAAAAGGGTAACATAATTAAACCTGATCTCTAATACCTAGAGATGGCAATAGGTCAAGGTGGTGCGGATTTTTTTTGTCTCCCCGCCTCCGATCCAATGTTCAAATATCTACTTATATTTTACACTTTGAACTGTTGAACTGGTGATTTGGGATTGTTCCAGGCCTCTATATTTTGTGTATCCAATTCCCAGAAGTGCATGACTGACAGCAGTGGAGCTTGGGTCATATGGTTGGCATTGGCCACCCCTCTTGTAATCATAGACCAAGATAGAATGATCCGGGCTACTTATTGGCCCATAGTTCCCCTACAACACTATCACTTCATTTCACATTTCACAAAGGTCAAAATTCTTTTATTTATTATTTTTTTCTTTTAATGTGAACCAATCTGGGTGGAAATTATTTCTTTTTATAAAAATTTAAATATTATAAAAAATTTAAATAAAGATTTTGAGTTTCTTAGTTTTACGATTGTTCCGTCAGACATGCCTGCCAATGGTTGTATCTTTGAACCCAGACCCAAAACTGATCAAAAAAGGAAAAGGATTAAAAACATTAAATAATTAAAAAAATTATTTTTTATTATTTAAAATAATAATTTAAGATGGGATGGACTGAACCAATTAAAAAAAAAAATTATGCATTGAGTAAAACAGGTCTAAAAAGCGTTTAATGCTTATGTTTAAAACTTAGAGTAATTGAGATTATTCAACCGGTCGCTTTCAATCACCCAACATCTCCACCGTCCTTAACCTACTGTAGGCAAAAACCAGCAGTCAAGCAAGCAAGATGTTAAGGCAAAGCAAAAAAAAAAAAAATAATAAATTTGGTGACTGTCTTGCTACTCCCAACCCTAGCTGTTAGCATTTCTGATAAATAAATTATAAAAATTTATGTTAGATTTTTGGAGATTGCCATATTATTGTTATAAACTTTGAATACATAGTTAACACTTAACAGATGATACATGGATATATCAACTTCTTAAACAATTGCTTCCAAGGTTTGTTTAACACTCCGCAGTTCATTCACCTAATGAAATATACAGCAAACTCTAAACTTACCTTCTACTTCTAATACTATAAGTACCAATGCTTTTCTTCCCATTCTAACATAAGAATAATCGTATCAGAACTCAAGTCTAAACAATGGCAATGAAGCTTGATAGTTACTTGGGGTCGTTTTTCCTTTGCATCTTTGGCTTTGCTTTGTTTCTCAGTTTTCCAGCCGAAGCTGCTGTGAAGAAGTATCAGTTTGATGTGGGTGCTTTGTTTTTGTTCTTCTGTGTTTCCTTAACTTATAACCTATATTACTCAGACTCGAGTGAGAGTCTCTGATATGGGTATGTATATGATACAAGTATATTCAATTTTTTTAAAGTTTTTTCATATATTTAGAGGTTATGTCCCATGTCCTTATCTAAAAATATATCAGACAGGAATAACTTCAAAACAAATAAAAATCGAAGCAACATAAATTTTAACTTTCTTTTTCTAACGAAGGGTGCCTTTTGTTCTTCTGGGTTCAGATAAGAGTCAAGAATGTGAGCAGGCTGTGCCATGCAAAACCAATTGTCACAGTAAATGGAAGGTTTCCAGGACCAACCATTTTTGCAAGAGAAGGCGATCGAGTTCTTGTCAATGTTACCAACTATGCACAATATAACATGTCCATTCATTGGTATGTGAATTACATACATACGTACGTACATACATATGTACAAATATATATATATATATATATACAGAGAGAGAGAGAGAGAGAGAGAGAGAGAGAGAGAGAGAGTTAAGGTTATGTATTCACAAAGAAAAATGTTTGAATCAACTTCTGGTTTTTGTATATATGCAGGCATGGCTTAAAGCAATTTCGCAATGGTTGGGCTGATGGACCTGCATATATAACACGATGCCCTATCAAGACCGGACGTAGCTACACCTATGATTTTAATGTCACTGGACAACGAGGAACGTTATGGTGGCATGCACATATTTTGTGGCTAAGAGCTACTGTCTATGGTGCCATTGTCATCATGCCAAAAGAAGGAACCCTGCTTCCATACCCTCAGCCTCATAGAGAAACTAAAATAATCCTAGGTTGGTTTGGTTAAAGTTACTAGCATTTTGAAAGTTCTTTGATACGGAGAAATGGAATATCTAAGAGGCTAAGTTTTGTATCCAGGGGAATGGTGGAATTTGGACGTCGAAACACTTGTAAACCGGACAAATAAGTTGGGGTTGCCACCACAAACGTTTGATGCTCATACAATTAACGGGAAGCCAGGGTCATTCTTCCCATGTTCTTCAAGAAGTAAGTACTAGCTTCATGCTTCAGACAACGAAAACAGTTCTAAGAAATGTACCAATATTAAGCAATGTGACTTGTTTCGATTTTAGGTACATTTTCCATGGAGGTTGAGGCAGGCAAAACTTACCTGTTAAGGATTACCAATGCTGCACTCAATGATGAACTGTTTTTCGCAATTGCTGGTCATGAAATGACTGTAGTAGAGATTGATGCAGTCTAGACCAAGCCCTTCACGACTAGGGTTATCCTAATAGCGCCAGGTCAAACAACCAATGTTCTGGTTAAAGCTGATCAACCTCCGAGTCGATATTTCATGGCAGCCAGGCCTTTCATGGATGCACCAGTTCCTGTGGACAACAAAACTGTTACAGCAATTCTGCAATACAAAGGCATTCCAAACACAGTTCTCCCATCCATGCCCAAATTGCCTGCACCTAACAGCACCAATATCGCCTTGAGCTATAACAACCGGCTTAAGAGCCTAAATACCCCGCAATTTCCCGCCAAAGTCCCACTTAAAGTCAACCGCCGTCTCTTTTACACCATTGGTTTGGGTGCAAACCCATGTTCAAGTTGTCAAATGGTACAAAACTCACAGCTTCATTGAACAACATTACCTTTGTGATGCCAAAGTTTGGTCTTCTGCAGGCTTATTATTTCAACATCAAAGGAGTATTCCGAGCCGACTTCCCTGACCGACCTCCGATCCCATTTAACTGCACTGGTGCACCACTTACAGCAAACCTGGGAACTTCATTAGGAACAAGGCTCAGTAAGGTGGCTTTCAATTCCACCATTAAGCTGGTATTCCAGGACACTAACCTCGTCACTGTAGAGTCACACCCATTTCATCTTCACGGTTTCAATTTTTTCGTTGTTGGAACTGGTGTTGGAAACTTTGATCCCTCCAAAGACCCTGCTAAGTTTAACCTCGTTGATCCACCTGAAAGAAATACGGTCGGAGTGCCAACTGGAGGATGGACAGCTATTAGATTCAGAGCTGATAATCCAGGCAAATTTAACAGAAATGACCCTGTCCACAGAGATTTGTGCTCAAATATATCGCCTGAACAGATTTATTGAACTTACTCTGGCTTTTCTGACAATATCTGCAGGTGTTTGGTTTATGCATTGTCACCTTGAGCTGCATACTATGTGGGGTTTAAAGATGGCATTTCTTGTTGAGAATGGTAAGTCACCAGAAGAGTCCATTATACCACCACCAAAGGACCTTCCACCTTGCTAGATATCGAGAAAATGATTACTAATTCATTCTTGATGGAGGAACAAAGAATTTTTCCTACATTTTATGTATTTATTTCATCTTTTGTTTTCTTGCAACCTGCTCTCCTGCTGCTTTCCAGGAGATTCTTTTGAGATCGAAATGTCCCAAGATCAATATGCTTCATTTGAGATTGTTTTCCCCATTTATGAGATACCAAGTTTCCATCAATGAAGTTTTTATATGCTTGCCCTATAATCGTCCTTTCAACTTCTTGATAGAAATTGCATGTGGGATTCTAGGTTATCCAGACTGTTCATTTTCCCTAAAGCAATCGGGTCCAACAAATGATACATATTCGGATATAAATATGAATGTATGATCCTCCAAATATATGAAAATACTTGGGTAAAATTGCAGCCTACTAATTTAGACAAAAGAATGATAAAGATTTTGTTGCATATTTATATAACATCAAAAGGTAGCATGATAAAAATGCCACACAACTTAGTTTCCTGTTAATTGACCTTCAAAGCTCCAGGTACCACCTCAATATCTTCACAGTTTTGTTGTTTGTTTGCAGATGATGAGGTTGCTCTTAGATTGGAAGACTTTGATCCTTTTGAACCGCAAGATTGTGACTTCCTATTAAAATCTAACCTTCTGGTGAAATTCTTCCAACTTCTCTTGGTCTTCATCAGTTGCTGGAGCTCCTCTTTCATACTCAAACTGATAGGGCCTAAACCGGACTTACCAAAAATGCAGAAGCTCAATTTATAGCCTTTTCGCTCCCAACAAATTCAATAGTAATCGAAATGGCACAATAGCACAATAACAATATCAACAATACACAAACGGGCTCAAAACAAGCAAGAAGCAGTAATCACACGAGACACAATATTTTTACGTGGAAA
The DNA here is from genome assembly GCA_038382025.1 of Adansonia gregorii. Lineage (NCBI taxonomy): Eukaryota > Viridiplantae > Streptophyta > Magnoliopsida > Malvales > Malvaceae > Adansonia > Adansonia gregorii. Next base: position 19 of record JBBYHO010520180.1, on the reverse strand, counting down.
CCCCTTTAAAATAAAGGGT
>JBBYHO010520149.1:0-16226 GCA_038382025.1 Adansonia gregorii | reverse complement strand
ATCATACTAGAATATTTTTACATCTTAGAAAAATGGTAATATTTTTAATAAAGTCAATTTTTAAAAAACAAAACAATGTCTCTGAGTTAAATAGTACACAATTTTTCCCAATATATGAGAAAGGTTGTATGGATTATTTAACAGTGAGATATCCTTTTCAAATGGAAAGTGAAGATTTTTTTAATTTTGTAGAAGTAAAACCTTTTGCATTCCAGGGGTGCAAAAGATATTTTGATTTTTTAAAACCCTTTCGTACTCTATTAGTTCTCCAACGGGTAATGATAGAGAATGATAAAAACTTTTATGTTTTCTTAGTTCTCTGGAGGGTACGAAAGGCATTATGATTTCCAAAAACATTAAACCCGACTTTCTCGAAATCATAAATTGTTTTAGCAAAATATTATGGGAATTATAATTAAATAATAAATATTAAAACTAAATAAAAATCAAAATTTAAATTAACATATGATTAATAAGGTACCAATTTTTGGGCATCATGATAGGGTCGATCCTTACTCATAATTGTAAATGACTCTCGAACCTTTTCATGTGATCTTTGGTATCAACTTAGACCTCGAGTTTTATTTTTGGGGGGTTTCATAACCCTCATAATATAAACTTCGATAGGTAACCTATTTCACCTAATAAATAGATTGGTGGTGACTCTAAAATAAATGGTCATTTTGTAACAACTATTTAGAGAAGTCAAGCGAGCAATTTATCTCAACAACTCAGTCCCTAGACATAAAAAATTAAAAAATGATAAAATAATAAACTAATGATGATATGGCACCTAAAATAAAAGAAATTAATGATATACATATCCATATAAGAACCATACATCCATCATTTTAAGTGGGGCTAGTCAGGATTGGTAATTGAGCTATGTTGCGATAGCTTTGTGACTCCATTGGGGATAGATTAGAGAGTCGGGTGTAAAATTAATTATTTGTTAACTAAATTTTGGGTAATTTGGCTTCAATTGGTATTTAACTACAATTCTAGGTTTTTTACAAAACAAAAATTTTATTTTTGTTTTATATGGAAATGTTGCTATGTATTATTCATATTTTTTTCACTAACTCTATGGTTTTCTTTGTAGCATTATTTCTGGGGGAACTTTAGGATAAGGGTTTTAATAGTTTTTTTAAAGTGTCAAGTCATATAAGCTAAGCTATTTCCCCACACACACTATGCACATGTATGTGCCTTAGATTCTCTTTTATGTATATTAAGGGCATATGTACCTAAATATTTTAAAATGAGGCAAAGCAGCTTTAGCTTCTGAGGTGTTAGCCTCTGTTTAGGCCAGTGAAAAGCCTACTGGGTGCAAATTCCTATGCTTGCTTAAGATGCTAGCCTCTTTTTGAGCATGGAAAATACTCCCACTCGAATTAAAACCTTTTTAACATAAACCCATGATAGGTAAGGATTAAGGTACCTTATCAGTTTTTTTCGGACTCAGAGAGTAATTTGAGAACATATTTAGATGTCTAACTCAAACGTCATGTAATGAATCATAGGGGCCTCACCTAGTTAAAGCCATACCCCATTGTTCTGGGTACCAAATTAGGTACACATGAGGGAACACTTCAACCCTTTACTCATACAATTTGATTTTCTTGATATTGATAAGTGAATGTTATACTGTTATGATATATTTTACTTTACTTTTATTAATTTATTATATTACAAAGGAGTTTTCTTAATTCATAGCATCACATTTATATATATTCCATGATATCTTGTAAATTCATTCATGCATCTACAAAGTTCAAATTCTTATATGGTCATGCATTCATAATTTTCATAATGTACTAATCCATTTTATTTATTATATTTCAAGGATCAAGACATGGATGATAATTTAGAGGCACAGATCAACACTTTAGAGTTCATCTAAGAAAAGCTCAACCATAAAGTCCATGGAATGAAAAATCTGCTTAATAGACTGATAAAAATGGTTAAAGGTTTACATGAAAAAAATCATGTATTAGAAGTATTAGAATGCAGGGGAAATGAAATGATTGCAAAGATAACTTTTTTGGGCTACTTGCCAGATTTCAATATAGGGTTAAAAAATGAATGAAAAATGGAATGATTAGGGTTTGCAAAAATTCCTTAGAAACACTACCACAGTTAGGAAAATATAGTGCTCGCAAGAATAATTCATTTTGTCACTTTGCTTTTGAATCTTTTAAATATGGCTATGTATGCCCACAATCAATGGATAAGTTAGAGAATTTTGGTTAATGAAACAATACTGTTGAATCATGACTCAGATTCCTTGGATTCATGCCTCCACATTAATCTTTATGTTTGATTCTTAATTAATTCTCTAACATCCAATCTATTTCATTAAATGTTATTCCCTTCACTCAATTATTTAATCATTTATTCATACATTCGTTCATTGATTTATTCATTCATTTATGTAATTTTTCCATTCATCGATAGTCATACTAGGATGCCAATAAAGATTGATGCTATCAAGATACATACGTATTCATGCGAATTGATTTAAGTTTTTTTTTATATATATTTTAAGGTGAAATAGCATAAATCATTAAATGAAAGATACCATACAATAAGAAAAAAATACAAGCACAAGTTGAAAGTATGATATAACTACTCAAAACCAAGGAGATAGTTCCCCACCGGCCAGAAAGTATTACCAACACTTTTGTCAGGGCATCTCAGAGGAGTACAAGTCGAAGGACTGCCAGCTAATGTAAGATGCATAAACAGTGGGTCCATAAAGTATGCAACCTGCAAGGACTCAAAACGTGCCGATTCACACTTTGGCACTAGCCATCCACATAAATATTAGTGCCCCCCTCACAAAGGGTAGATAGCAGAATTGTTGCACAAAAACAATTGGTGGTCCCTAACTTTAACAAGAAAGAAAGGTCTTTGTAAAATCAAACCAGTGACTAAAGAAATTTTTAAATAGTCTCATATCATACAAACAATTCTGTCAAAGATCCAAAGGAAAACAAGCTAAAAGGCAACCACCTTAAGGTACTTAACATGTAGGAATTAGTCTCATAATACATATTCATGTTGATCTTAAAGCTCATTAAGGGGCAACAAGTAGCATATGGTGGGACATGAAAATGATACACAGTCGATGGAAGCTACAATCATAGAGAGTTGAGAAACTAAGGAAATCAGCAAATTGCACAGTCAACCTAAATATTTTATCATTTAACAGTTTCAGTTAAATCATCCTTATATCTCTTGACCTTTCATACAAACTTTTTTGACCTATAATTCCAAAAAAAACAAAGGCACCCAGGAAGCAATTTAGGAAGAAGAAAAAAAAAAGAAGATAAAGGTGAACCATGCCTCATTAATATTTTACACCAAGTGTAGACACATAGTTTCATCCGAGCTTTTTTTTCCAATAATCTTGAATGTTTAAGATTGAGAACTTAATGCCCACCTTCATTTGGAACATTTTTTTCAGATGAACCATACATTTTGGAGACCTTTTAGTCATATTTAAATGGCCATATGTTCCTGTGATAGAAAATGTTCTATTTTTATCTCTAACTTCAGATATATAAGATAAATATTCGAGAAAAAAATTAGTTTTTAATATTTTCTTGTTAAATTTTGAAAATCTACTTTTGCAGATGATATCATGATCAAATTTGCCATTTTTAATTTTTTTTGAGAATTTTTTGTTAAATTTAGGAAGTTGACCATCGTATATTTTTACTAATACCAATGTGGTATTTACGCTGATATGATCTCTGAAAGATTATAAATATTTAAGAAAAAATTTATATTGACATTTTATACCACAAGGTGCCAAATTGTCCATTTTAGAAATTTATTTTAAATTTTTCACAATACTGTGAGTATTAGACTCATGAAATTTTTTTTGCAAAGACTTGTTTCAGATTTTGGATTTTCACCCTTATCATTTTGTAAATTAATATTTTGAATAATATGTTATATTTAATTCATTTTATATAAGTTTCAATGTATTTTCAAATTTTTTTTAGTTCTAAAATATAAATTTTTTGTTATTTGTAAAATTTTCAGTGGAATATTTTTTGAGTTTTGAAGTTTAAAATTCTTTAAATACTTTCATTTAATCATCATTAAATCAGTTTTTCAAAATTCATTTACTTGTTATAAATTTTAAAGTTTTTTGTCATTTTCAAAATATAGATTTTTCCACTTCATAAATTTTTTAGGATGATTTTTTTAAGTTTATGATTTTTAAAATTCTTCAAACATTATTATTTAATTGACATTAAATTAGTTTTTCAAAAGTTAATTTATTTTATGAGTTTTAAAATTTTTTTTGATACCAAAATATAGAATTTTCTACTTTATAAATTTTTCGGTAGGATTTTCTTAAGTTTATAATTTTTAAAATTCTTCAAATATTATTTGTTTATTTATTTTAATTTATTCTAATTCATATTGTAAAAATTTAATTTATGTTATGATTTTTTCATTTTTTTGCTAACAACAATTTTTCTCTATAATGGTTTTTCTCATAAAATTTTATGAGTTTGCGTTTTTAATGGTTTTCATTTGTAACATCAAAATTGATTTTCTTTTATTGCAAATAATTAAAGTGACCATATAAAATTTTATTGCAAATACATAATTTTTAATTTTTATAATTTTGTCCTTTCGATTATTTTATGGTATAATTTTACACATTAATGCAAATATCATACAAAATTCTCTAGAAATCAAAGTGGTCATGCATGAAATCACTCATAAAAAAATTAATAACTCTAAATAAAATCATGTTTAATTTATATCAAATTAATTAAAAAGTAGTAATTATAAAGTTAAAAAATTCATTAAAATTAAATAAAAAAGGAAATTAGCTAGAAAAGCGTAGAAAGCTTTCGGCCAAGGGTTATTGCTTCAGCCCTTGGCTGACATCTTCCCTTATAAATATGGGAAGGTTGTTTTGCTTAGGGGCTTTTGAAAAGAAAAGAGAAAGAAAAAAACAAAACACTTAGAAAAACACATATAATCTAGTTTTTAAGTCTTTTTTCAAGGTATAAACACATATTTTCTCCATTTTTTTTATTTTTCTTCATTTTGATATATTTATATTCTAATTCATAAGTCAAAATAATGTTAAGACTCATGGATTCACATCCTTGCTAAAAGGCTAAACATGATGACATAGAATTTTTATTGTATTTTTTTTGTTATTCTTTTTTTTCTTTGATCTTTTTTAATAGAAAATTATTTTTGTTGCTATGATTTTGTTTTGTTCTATTTATATTGATGTTTTAAATTGCTTCTTTCTTATTGTTTTGATGTTACGATACTGATTAGTATGTTAGTATATTTATGCTATGATTTTACTTTTATTTAAGTTTAATAATAATTATTCACACTTATTTTCATGGTTTTTATGTCAAAGCATGTTTACATTTCATATTGTCCACCTTGGTTGAATCAGATTGGAATTGATGATGATGATTTTGTGCTTATTTTTGTCTTGATTTCATGGTTTTTAGATTATTTTATGATGTTAGTAAATGTAGGAACTATATTGCAAAAAAAGTAAAAGTTTTTTTATGCCATTTTTTTGTTTTGGCCAAGAGCATTATAAGTCATGAGAACTATGATTTATGTGTTTGCAAACGTGTTTTAGGTGATTTTAATACATTATGGGTCAGTTTATAATTTTAAAAAGTTTAAAGACTAAATTACAAAATATAAAAAATTATGTTTAATGGCTAAAAGTGTTTGGCCGAATCTTCATACACATTTTTGCCATGATTATTGTGTTGATTCTTACTTGTTTGATGATTTGTTGAAATGTTTTATGGTGTTTTTCCATGTAGAGGTCAAAATCCAAATTTAAGATTTTAAGGACTAGTTTGCAAAAAGTTAAAAATTTTTGTTTCAAGACCAAGGTGTTTGACTGAATCATTGTGGATATGTTTGCTATGTTTTTCATATGTATTTTCATTTGTTTGTAATGTTTTCTAATTTTTTTCAATGTACGAGCTTAAATATAAATTTTGAAAAGTTTAGGGACTAAATAGTATATGTTAATATTTAAGGGTAAAATGATTATTTTTGTCACTCTTAAATATTTCTATTATTTTTATGGTCTTTCGTGTGAGTATAGAAATTTTCAAAACTTTTCATGATCTTTCAGTTTTTCGTAGGGTACGAAATGAAATTTTCAAAAGTTTAGAGGCTTGATTGCAATTTTGTATTTTAAGCAAATTTTAAAACTTTAGTTTCCTTGTTTAGGGTAAATTTATCATTTTATGATTATTTCAGTTTGCGTTAGGGTACCAACATACTTTCATGTCAAAGGTATACCTTAAAGGTATTTTGATAATTTTACCTAAAACCAAGTCTTAGATAATAAACGGGATGCTTTTATGCCCAAGGTGCATATTTAGTATAGGTTTGTCATTTTATCATCATATCATATTGAAAGTATACCCTAAAGGCATTTTGGTAATTTCTTTCTAGCCGCGTCTTAGATAAGCATCAAGATGCTTTTAAACCAAAGGTGTATATTTAGGATAGGTTCACACTTTTATTAACATTTTTTTAGTCCTTAGGATAATCAAATACTTTTACATCAAAGGTATACTTTAGGGGTATTTTCATAGTTTTGCATTAGAACCAAGTCCTATGTGGATACTAAGATACTTTCATATTAAAAGAACATATTAGGAATAGGTTTGTCATATTGGACCATTTTTAGGTCTTAGGGTCAATATTTTTAACAAAACTGAGATTTTTTAATGAAGGCAAGTCTCCTAATTAAATGGATACATGGAATTCCTAGTAATATACGAAGGGTTCTACGAACTACTTTAATAATGGGACACTCTTTTCAAATGAAAGTTTGGATTTTTTCAATTTTTGAAAAAAATAAAAATTTTTCATATTCCATAGGTCCTCCAACAATGTACAATAGAAAATTTGTGTCCTCTTGGTTCTCCGGAAGGGTATGACTGATATTGTGATTTCTAAAATTAATAAAACCTAACTTTTCTTGGAATAAAAATGTGTTTAATAAAATATTATGAGAATTATAATTAAATATTAAATATTGAAAACAAGTAAAAATCAAAATTTAAATTAATATATAATTAATAAGGTATCAATTTTCAAGCATCACGAGATGGTTATCCTTATTCATGTTCATAACTGACCTTCAAACCTTTTTACGTGATCTCTAGTGTCAACGCATACCTTGGCTTTTGTTTCAGGGGGTTTTGTAACCCTCAAAATAGGAACTCTAAATGGTAACCAATTTCACCTAATGAATAGATCGGTTGTGACTCCAAAATAAATGATTGTTTTGTAATGACTATTTAAAGTTAAGTCAAGTGAGCGATTCATCTAGACAACTCGATTCCCAGACATAAAAATTAAAGAATAATAAAATAATAATGATATGGCTCCAAAAATAAAAGAAAATAATGATATATATAAACAAGGGGTACGTTCACCATTTTAAGTCGAGTTGGTCAAGATTTGTATTCGGGCCATGTTGAAATAGCTTGGCAACTCCACTAGGGACAAGTTAAAGAGTGAGGCCTAAAATTAATTACTTGTTAAATAAATTTTGATTTATTTGGTTTAATCATATTTAATTATAATTATTGATAGTTCAAAAAAAATGAAAAACGAAAAAATTCTTTTATTTTCATTTTAATTTGTTTTTGTGTTTCTTTTTTTTTTTAGGCATTTAGTATAAAGGTTTTATTTTAATGACATTTTAGAAGAAAAGTTTGTTTATCCCTTTGAACTCACTGAACATGTATGCAGTAGTTTCTTTTTTGAATCTCTAAAAAGGGCATAAGTACATAATATTTTAGAAGGATGCGAAGTAGCCCTACCTTCTGAGGTGTTAGCCTTTGTTTGGGCCAGTGAAAAGCTTGCCAAGTGTAAATTCCTATGCCTACTCCAGGTGTTATCCTCGTTATAGGCATGGAAGATACTCACACGCAAATTGAACCCTTTTTGATATAAACCAATGATGGGTAAGGATAGGGTACCTCGTTAGTCATTCTAAGCTCGAGGAGGAATTCAAGAACTGATTTAGAGGTTTCACCTAAACTTCATACAATGAACCTAAGTGACTTCCCAGTTAAAATCATGCCCTATTCTAGACATCACCAAAAAAATTAGAAACATATGAAAAGAAAAATATATCTTTCTTTCTTTTTTCTTTTACTTGATTATTGTGTTTATTTAGATAATTTTTTGTTGTATTTGTCTTTTCATGCTAAATTTTACCATTATTTGGGTTTATTACTTTTTGTTGATACTAACTCATTTGTTCTTTTTTTTAGTTCATTTCTTATTTGCATATAGGGATGCCTGCTTAGATTTGAATTTCAGCTTAGCTTAATTTTCATTAGACTTTATAAGTGAACGAGAATATGTAGTGGTTATTTTCAAAATATTTGAAGAGGTTTGTATTGGGTCAGAATCAAATAAAAAAGAATCGAGGGATTGTATACCAAAGGATTTTGTGTCAAAACTATAAAAAATCATGTATTTGCATCTCTAGTAGTATAATTTATCAGAGTTGGCTGACATATGGGATGGTTGAGGTAATGCAAAATAAGCTCGATTCACAAAAAAACACGAACATATTGCCATTTTACTTATAATATGGATGGATGAACAACTAGTCCATTTTTAGTTAAGTTTTAAGACTCTTTATATAGGTGCTTCTCATTTAATCAACATGATATGACTCCAACAGTAGAGGAAATTATATCTCTACTTGGGTTAAAGCATTTGGAGTTAAGACCTATCTATTATAATGAGCGTAACTCGGCAAGCCTTTAGAAGAAATTAGGATAGATTCTCGATTTACCACTCCAATCAACACCTAACTATATCAAGCATAAAGGCAATACGAGCATTCTCTCATGGAAATTTTTAAAAGGACATATCAGAAAATGCTCAAATAGAAAAGAAGCCTTGGATGCACTTGCCTTTCCTATATATGGATTAATGTTCTTTCGAAGGATACTTGGGCATGTTAAAGTAGTCATGGTAGACCTTTTTGATCAATTAAAGAGGAACACGCATCCTACTTCTACCATTCTAGTAGAAATTATTGGAGCATTTAATGCATGTCGAAAATTAGGATGCGACAGATTTTTTTTAAATACATTATTACTATATATTTGGGCCCGAAGTCATTTTGGGATGAGAGTGCTAATAAAATTAAGCCTTTTCACACCCGTTCCTCTTCAAGAATTCATGAAGAAAAGTTGGTCTAGGTCGAGAACAAAAAATCAAAGGGTGGAGATATTGAAGAATTTGGCCTTTGAAGATGTAACATGGAGGGCCCTTTGGTTTGCACTAAACCTTTTCTATATCGGCGTGGTCAGTTGCTTTTTGTGCCTTTATTCAGTTTGTGGGCTAGAGTAGGACACACACCATTTTTGGTCAGACAACAGTATGGATCTCAATAATTTATTCCTATGGCTTTCGAGTTCGCTAGCTTGGATTTGGACTATTATGGAGAAGGCTATAGGAATACACTTTAATTGATAGCCTTATATTGAAGAGAAAGTTATGAATCAAGGTTATACGCTTACACAGACTTGACTACTCCTAGATATGATGCCTTGAGGTGTATTCGAGGATGTAATTTGATTATCCCAAGCACAGATGGAGTTATTCCTTAGGTATCTACACAACCAAAGCCCTTTATGCTTTTCAAAATATAGTTGATAAAAAAAGAAGTAGAAAGGGATAGACAAAGATTGGCTACTAAAACTAAGCTTTTCAGGAAGAAGTCATGTATTTAAAGATGAAGATAGAGCCTAAGGGAAAAGACATCTGAAAAATGGAAGAATAGCATAATTTAATGAAGTAAGATCATAGTGAACAAAACAAAATGATGAAACTTACCGACATATCTGGGAGTTTGAGTAGATCTTCTGGTAAAATGTCTTAAGAAATGTATAAACTTCATGAAGAGCTACGGGTATGGAAAACTAAGGCTTTGGAAGGAAAATCCAAAGCGACCATTTTTGAACAGGAACAAAAGGCACACACTGGCACCTGTATTCAACTAGGAAGATCTATAGAGAGAAATGAATAGCTTAGGATCGCTCATGTTGAAGAACGAGAAAAAATGTCTAGATTGCTTTAGGAAAGAGAAATTCTAGCCATGTTTGTCGAGGACATAAGACATTTATTGTTTTAACAAGAACATGATATTGATGTATAGGCTCAAACCTATCAGGAAATGTATGTGTATTGGGATAGTAGGCTATGCTAGGTCGAGAATGAATGCGAAAGATGGAAAGTCAATTCTCTGGGTTGGCAGTTTTACATTGATCACCTCATAAAGTAGATTCACTTGGCAATCATTCATGCAAGAAATATGGTGAAAAAATCCTTGTTTTAAGGAGTTAAATTAATCCAATCAATGAATTTAGTCCTATTGTACTTAAGTTTTTGGAACAAGCTCAACAACAAATGGTCAAATTATAACTTTCCTTGGATGTAATCCAAATATGATTGACAATATTTGATCTTTTATAAAGTTAATGGAAATTTATGAGTTCGAAATTTTCTACTAAAGCAAGCATTTCTACAAGTGCATTTATACATTCATTCATGCACTCCTACATTTATACATCATAAACATATACATACAAATTCAAACATTCATTAATAACTTTATAATTTAATAAAATTTGGAATCCTCTTTTCAAGGTTTGAAACATTGCAAATTAAGAGAGATCCATCAAATAATAATTCATTTATCATTATTATATTACATCTAGAGTAAATAAAATAGCTGAGGATCAGTTAGCAAGATAGAAAGGCCCAAACAAAATTAGTGCCACTCTTAATAGACTATGATCAAGTGGCAGGAGGAAATATAGGCTCAGATCACAAGATTAATGGAGTTACTCATGGCAAGAGAGTCAATGCCAGCTAGAATGTATCACTGCCATTCTTGTTGAGACATCTGAGAGGATACAACCTTAGACATAACCAGCCAATACTTAAGAAACTTAAACTCTGAATGTGCAAATTATGCAACAAAATGTCCTTCGAGTTACACTGCCCCCAATTATTGTTATCAACCCTAATGCTCTCTCACAAGCAGTAGATACTAGAATGGCACATGGACAACAAGAGTCAACAACTCTTACTGCCAAAGAAAAGAAAAACAAGTGAAAAAGGCAAAAGCAAAGCAAAAATCAAGAAAGAAAAGTTGCAGCTACTAGAAAAGAGACTAAAAGCCATAGAGAAAGATGAGCTCTACACTAGTGTGGATGTTGAGAACCTTAGTTTGGCTCCTGATTTGGTCCTACCACCAAAGTTTAAAAAACCTCGAGTTTAAGAAATATAAAGGCACTACTTCCCCATAAGCTTATATCAAGATGTTTATCTGAAAAATGGTAGGTTATTTGCATGATGACAATCTTTTATCCATTATTTGTAAGAGAGTTTGACTGGATCAACATTAAACTGGTGTAATGGTTTGACCCGTAATGAGATCCAATGCTACTCAAATCTAACCAATGCATTTTCATAATAATAAAAAGTACATCGCCAAATAGGTTCTTGATAGATTTACTCTTCAAAATATGGGGAAAAAGTCCATAGAGTCTTTTAAAGGATATGCCCAAAGGTGGAAAGATATAGCTTTTCAAGTGCTACCTCCTTTAATTGAGAAAGAAATGACCATGTTGTTTGTAGGCACTTTACGTCTTGCCTATTACGATAAGCTGGTAGGAAATGCGACCAAGAATTTCTTTGATCTTGTCATTTTTAGGGAAATGGTTAAAGCTACCATAAATGTAGGAAATATCATGATAGATGAATCTTCCACTACAAAGAAAACTAAACCTACCAAGAGGAAAGAAAAAAATTAATCCATCAACTATGCCAGCCGACCATTTTGTCAACTAACACATCCTTTTTATGGAAACAAGGTTAACAATCCTAGAACATCTTTTTCTTTTAATACACTAAGACTGAATCATCTTCAAAACCAAACATAGACTAATCTAAATCAGTGAACCTAAATAAACAAAGAGTCTAAACCTCTTTATGAGCTTCTTCTTTATTTTGATAAAGAAATATTTGATAAGCCTTTAGAGGCTCGATTAGTGGCTCTGCTCTTTATGAAATCATATGAGGGTAACTTACCTAGCTGGTATGAGCCAAATGCCTATTATGAATATCATGCAATAGCAGGCCATCCAATTAAAAACTTTTTTGCTTTTAAAAATAAGATCCATCATCTTCTTAAAGAGTTTTTAAATTTAATACCACCCCAAGACGTCATGTAGCTGTAAACCCTTGACCCAACCATTTTAAGCCTAGGCTTATTACCTTGATTGCCAAAGAAGAATGTTAGGTGAAAACAGATACTTGAGAGGTTAAGACCCCAATGAAAAAAGTTTGGGCAATTTTAACTAGGCAGAATCCTCAATCAGAATCATGAAGATATAAATTGCCAATCAAACTTTGACCTAAACTTTTGCAGTTTCATGTGTCTAAGGACATAGTTTACAAAATTATTCAGATTTTTTGGTTGTAATTCAAAAAATGATGGATAGAGCTACAATTGAATTTTATGCAAAAATTGCTTGATAGAAAAAAAATCAATTACTATGGCTATTAAAGGGTGACTAAAACTGCCCTATAGGGTTGGCCGTCCATTGGTTATTTATTGTAATCAACCAAAACCCACACCTCCCAAGAATCAAATTATCCCAAAACCTATCATTCAGACTCTAACACCTTTTTAGTATAAAGATAACAAGTAGACGCCTAAAGATAGGCTAGATTGGCTGGCACATAAATTAGCAATTGTTAATATTAGTAAGGTTAGTCACATAACTCAAACTGGACATGTATACGGCCAAAAACTCAGTGAAGCTACAAGATCAAAAACAAAAAAGGCAAACATCTAGAAAGGTAATAGCTATTAAAGATAGTCTTATGGAAATTTAGGAACCTATTAAACAAAAAGAATTTGCTGAATTTTTAAAGTTTATAAAACACACTTAGTACAGTATCATGGATTAGTTAAAGTAGCAACCAACAAAAATTTCTTTGTTGGCATTACTACTGAATTTTGAGAACCATAGAAATGCTTTGTTAAAGGTACTTAATCAGGCTTATGTCCAATAAGATATTTCAGTAACAAGCTTGATTGTTTGGTAAATAACATTGTTATTGATAATTTTATCTACTTCAGCGATGATGAAAGTGCTTATTGATAATGATTTAACTTTGAATGTCATGTCATGGATTACTTTCTTCGGGTTGCAAATTGATCTCAATTAGTTAAGCACAGTCAAATAGTGGTTAAGCTTTTAATGGGACAAAAAAGAAATAAAAAAACCATTTTAGTTTTATTAAATATTGGCCTATGCCCTTTTAAAGTTGAATTTCACGCATTAGATATTACCCCCACATACAACTACCTCTTGGGATGACCTTGGATACACTTTGTGAGTGTTGTACCATCTTTTCTTCATTAAAAAGTCAAGTTTATAGTTGATGATAAGTTCACTAGCATATCCAAAGTTTCCAATGTTAAAATAAATATTGATGTAGAGGAATGCTCATTTAGAGCATTTAAGGTTGACAATGTTGCTTTCAATGTCAAAGGATCTTCACTTTTGAAGCCCCAACTGTCTAAAAGCAATCACATGAGTTGCAGCTCACGATGGAAAAAGGTGCACGAGCTAGAAAAGGACATGGCAAACACCTACGAGGGATAAGTCAATCTATTTAAATGGTTTCAAAAGAGATAAGTATGGATTGGGCTACAAACCTAAAGGAACCTAAAAAGAAAGTTTGAGAATAGAGTTAAAGGAAAGAATTCAAATAAGGATTCAATTCTTTACCCTTCCTTAAAGGAAACCTTTTGTTATGGCAGAACCATCAATCCATGGTTCAAAGAAAAGAAAAAAATAATGATACAATGATGATCATTCCAAGTTTCGAGAATTATCAAATGGATGAAATTAAGTCAGATAATGAACTGCCAAGGAACAGTCATGGAATCTATCCCTACCCTCTAAGACATGTTTGGATGAATTGGACTATTACTTTGAGAACTGTAGTGTCTAGGCTTAATCCAATGTAATTTTAAGAACTCCCCTCATTCGTTTTGGCCTAAAACATGCGAGAATCTTTTTGTGAAAGGCTTAAAAATGTTGTATCATTATTTTTAGAAATAAAATGCATGAAGTTTTTGTATATTCAATCTCTTTCAAACTTATATTCTTTTTCACTTCCACATACACACATATGAATCACCTCATCTGTTCTTGTTTGCCCATTCTTGTTATATTTACTTTTACTGATCCCTTGATTCAAAAGTCAATTTTGAATGGCCTATTTGTTCGAATAAGGATGATTTTGGAGAAGATTTTGATGATTGCACTTTATCGCCTGATATGTTGAAATTAATTACGTAAGAGGATTGGCAAATAATGCCTTACAAAAAGCCTAAGAAGGTTATACACTTAAAGGATGAAGATGATAGAAAAGAGCTTAAAATTAAGATCATGTTTGCCACTAACCTAGAGGTAATAAATTTGCTTCAAGAGTTCCATGATGTTTTTGCATTGTCATATCAAGATATACCAAGTTTAGGCCAAGAAATACTGGTCCATAAACTGCCTTTGAATCTAGGATTCAAACCGTTTTAGTGACAATTAAGGAGGACAAAGCCTGAAATGCTGTTGAAAATTAAAAAGAGGTAAAGAAACAATTTGACGTCAGATTTTTTACAATGGCAAAGTATCTAGAATGGGTTACTAACATTGTCCAAGTTTCTATAAAAGATAAAAAAGTTAGAATGTGCATGGATTATCGAGATTTAAATTGAGCAAGCCCAAAAGATAATTTCTTTCTTCCTCATATTGACATGTTAGTTAATAACACTATAAAGAACTATATGTTTTCTTTCATAGATGAATTTTTAAGTTATAGTAAGATTAAAATGACACTTGAAGACATGGAAAAGATCATGTTTGTCACTATTTATGGCATTTTTATCATAAAATGATGCCATATAGGCTGCAGAACGCTAAGGTAACTCAAAAGGCAATGGTTACTTTATTCCATGATATGATGCACAAAAAAAATTAAAATATACATGGATAACATGATTGCCAAGTCCCCCCAAGAAGGGAGGTATATCATGGATCTATGACAATTATTTGAAAAGGCTGAGGAAAATACAAGCTAAAGTTAAACCCAGTATATACTTTCAGTGTAAGATTAAGGAAGTTGTTAGGTTTCATTATAAGTGAATAGGGGATTAAGGTTTATCTTGATAAGATCAAGGCCATTCTAGAGCTACTGCCTCCACACATGTAAAAAGAAGTAAAAGGTTTTCTTGAGAGATTAAATTACATTACCTATTTTATTTCTCAGCTCATGAAAAAATCTGACACAATCTTTTGGCTTCTCCAAAATTGTAACTTAATAGAATGGAATGAAGATTGCTAAATGGCATTCGAAAAGGTGAAACAATATTTGATAAATCCTTCAATCCTCGTACAACTAGTCCCATGGTGTCCCTTTGTATTATACCTTTTAGTGTTTGAGTAATGCATGGGATGTGTACTAAGGTAACATGACAAGATTGATAAGAAAGAAAGGGTAATTTATTACCTTAACAAGAAGTTTCTAGAATATGAGGTAAATTATTCTCAAATAGAGAAAATATATTGTGCACTAGCTTGGACTTTGAAAAGGCTTAGGCAATATATCCTATCTCATACTACTTGGTTAATCATAAAAATAGATCCAATCAAGTATCTTTTTGAAGCTCCAACATTGTTTGGAAGAATAGCAAGATGGCAAGTCATATTATCAGAATATGATATAGTTTATGTAAGCCAAACGGCTATTAAAGGAAGTGTCATTGCCAAATTCTTAGCAAATTGAGCCGTTGATGATTATCATCATTATATTTTCATTTTCTTGATGAAAATTTGATGAATTTTTATATTGAAGAGAAAGGTGATTAAATAGAGAAACTAGAATGGAAGATGTATTTTGACAGGGCCTCAAATGATTTGGGACATAAAATTAGGGGAATTATGATATCTTAGCAAGAAGATTATTATCTTTTCATAGCCAAGTTAGACTTTGTTAGACCTTTAGGTGGTGAATGAAATCAAGAGGGGGTGAATTAATTTCTCAAAATTTTGATAAATTAAAATTTTGGTAGACAAACT
>JBBYHO010520128.1:0-11088 GCA_038382025.1 Adansonia gregorii | reverse complement strand
AATTTTTATTCGTGTTTAAATATATTATAAGTATAGATAATATTATTATAAATATAGAGAGAGATATATATATATATTATTGGCGCGAGGAACCTGCAAAAAAGAAAAATGAAAGTTAGGAATTTAGATTAATGAAGTTGCTTAAAGGGTTTTGTCTAATATTTTAATGAATATATGATTTTGATATGAAAAGATGGCTAAAAAGTGAAAGAAGAAAAAAAAACACACCTGCAAATGTTAATGAAGGGCTGCGGGGATTATGGCGGTGGGTTTATCATTCTAATGAGGTTGATTCGTGTTTGAATGAAAAATTTTTGATTTATTTAAATTAAATTAAAAAATATGATAAAAAGTTTTTAAGTTATAAATTGATGAACAAATTTAATGATAAATTTAAAGTTTAATTTATTTATTTAAATAATTATTTTTAAAAATAATGAAATCTAATTTTTAACATATTTGTATTAAAAATTTTGATTATATATATATATATATATATAAACAAAAACAAAGACTCCAAATGATGCTTTAGTTGGTTATCTTGTGCATAGCATTGTCACGATCTTTTCCTTGGATTGATTGGCTTCCACTAAAGGAAAAAAAATGCATATTTTAGCATCTTAAAAATAATTACAACAAAAAGTAAGATGTCATTTTCAATCAATCGCATAAAATAAACTATGAAAACTGTCATATTGCAATTAGGAAAATAAATAAATAAATAAATAAAGGAATAGCAAGTAAGAAACTTAATAATTAAAAATTTGACCAAACTAATATGTTGCAAAGCATTTGTGGACATCAGCAATTAAATTATACCTGTTCCAGAAGTTGAAAACTAGAAATTAAGTTGTATAACTGTGAGTAAGGGGATGAATTGTTATAATGACGAAAGTCATTACTTGCTAAATGGGAAATAGATGGGACAAACTCTAATGGTCTAATCGCCTTTTGAGATTTGTTAATTTGATTCGGTCACTAACTACGACTAAGTGAATGAATTGTTGTAATTACGAAATTTACTGCTTGTAAAATAGGAAATAGATGGGACAAACTCTAATGGTTTAATCACCATGGTTAATTATCAAATAGAAGGAATATTTTTGCCTCCAATAAGATCACATGTAAAACTATTCATATATCAAGCTAGGTTGAGGTTCGAAAATTTTAATGTTTTTGTCCAGACTCAAGTTAAGCTAACTTAAAAATATTTTTTCTGTTTATTATATTATTAAAATATTATTTTTATATTAATATTTATAAATTTTTATAATTAAATTTAAATTAATATATTATTTATTATTATAAAATAGTAATTAAAATTAGGTTGAATTTTACCTAAGGTCCGACCCCTATAGGTTGGAGTAGGCAAGTAACCTAATCTATAGACAAGTTTAATCACAAGTAGACAGAGTAAATTTTAAATTTGATTCGTTGAGTGATTTTTTTAAAAAAATTAGAGAGATAAATTATTTATGTAAATTTTATTATAAAAATAGATAATTTTTTACTCGTAACATCAAATTCTTATAAAAAAATTGGAGAGATAAGTTATTTATGTAAATTTTATTGTAAAGATAGATAGTTTTTTACTCGTAACATCAAATTTAATAAGAGATTTAATAATAGTATAAATATAATAGTTAAGTCACAATTAATTAACTGAAAATTTTGTTATACTATTAAAAATTTAAACTTGATCCTATCAACTTAAAAAATATTTGGATTAATATACAACATTAAAAATCATTAAAAGTTGCAAAAATATAAATATTTAAGAACTTTCGCAATTTTAATAATTAGTGGATAATGGATCTACCCATGGTTTTGATTTTTGCAATGAAAGATTAATTTTATCCAACCGACATACAGACAAAAAAAGATCTATTTTTCTTTTGTTATCAATTCGAAAATAAATTCAAATATTATATATATATATATATAACATTTGCTACTTGTAATCATCCATTAACCACAAAGAGAAAATGCCAAGTCAAGAAAAAGTCAAAGGTGTGAAGATTAATTCTTGGTGCATTTAGACAAAGGTCAGAGTGGGAAGGGTTTTTACATTAACTATTGCAAACTTTTCAGATTCTAATTTAAATTTAAATTTTTTATTTTTATATTAATAATTTCTGAAATAATAAATTAAAATTTTCTATTATTTTTTACTTAAGTTTTATTTGCATTAGATAACATAATTCAGTTTGAACCATATGTTAAGTACTTGTTAGATTGTTAGATAAATTGAATAGTTGTAGGTATACTAATTTAGTTATTTTATTATTTAATTACAATTAGATTGTTGGCGAATTGAATGTTTATTGTTAGGTTTTTATGGGTTATTAGATGAATTAATTTATTAAATTCAGCGGTTTAGTTCATTTGTCTTTAAAGAATAGTAACTGTTGAGAAAAAAATAAATATATAATTCTAATATTGCTGTTTAGCAATTTAATTGCAAATACAATCAACCTATTAAAATAAATAAATTAAAGTACAGCATCCCTAGCAGTAGCACAGGGAGCTTGGAAGTTAGCCACTGTATTTTTGGTCTCTGCATTAATTTTTCCCGATTTAACATTGGGTTTCTCTTTTCCTTTTGATTAACTCCGCATTTTGAACTTGACTAATTTATATTTAGAAAAGCAAAGGTGATTTATATTTAGATTAAAACCAACATAAAATGTACAGAAAAGCTTTGAATATAGTAAAAGCCTAATCAAAATGTTTCTTTGGAATCTTTGCTTAGCCAAATGTGCCCTACAGGCTACAGCTGAGAAAGTGAGTGAAAAAAAGAAAAATCCTCCATTTAGATCCAAAAGAAAACAAGTACAGACTTATTTGTTTTTCCTAATAATTTCTTCAGTGAAGAAAAGGAAAATAAAATGGGAGGATCTGAGAGACCCTGGATTTACAAATTTGAAGTTCTTTGATTCTAAAGTCTTTCATGGTCCTTTATAATTCCATTTGTTCCATCTGTCAAATGGCAACATGTCCTGGCGTCTATTCTATTAGGCAAAGTGAACTGTTAAATTCTCCTGTAAAAAATAAAGGAAATTTATATGAAACTTTTGCCCAAATGTTGGAGGAGATCAGATATCCACTCAACTTGCCAGCGCCTGAAAGAGAGAGAGAGAGAGAGAGAAGGAGGGAAAAAAATAAGCCGACTAACCCTAAACCTAAAACTGTTATTTCCATAATCTCTGACTGGAAACACAGATCTGCCACGAAGAAGCAGAAAGATCAAAGATAGTCTATTTTCAGCAAACTTGTAAAAATTAAAACAAAAAAAAAGAACCCTAAGATATACCGTTTTGCCCTTTCTGGTGTTCCTTTTAAAAAGAAGCATAAAGATGTTAACTAAATTCAAAATCAACCTAAAAGAAACAAAAAAATGGAATTTCCACAATCTCCAATTTCTGGGTTTTTTTTTTTTCTGAAAGATCATCATCCCAGCAAACCCTATCTAGACAGAGAAAGACCCAAAACCTAGAATATGCCATAGACGAGGGCACAGAGAGAGAGAGAGAGAGAGAGAGAGAGAGAGAGAGAGAGGAGATCTGATTCATCAGTCCACTTCTCACAAAACTATAAGAGAGAGAAAAAAGAAACAGTGCTTGAATCGAAGTGGAGGCAGTGTAAAAGCTTGAAGTTCCATCATCAATGGAGGAAAAGACATGCTAAAAAAAAATTCCGTGGCAAATGCTAGGGATATTGGCAGGGGTAGAATATTTGTCTACGAGTGGCTGGAGCAATTGTAGTAGTGGAGAACAATCCCAAAAGAGAGAGTGACTGATCCGACCAATCAAAGGGCACCGGAATGCTCTTCTTTTTATCCAATACATTTACAGAAACAGGAAGATATACAGAATAGATGGAAAACTAAGAAAAAAAAATTACCCTCATTCTTTTCTTTTGTCCTAGGATGGCTGATGCTATGTTATCCGAATTTAAGCATAAATATTAAATATAAATTTTTATTTTTTATTTTTTAAATAAAAATTATATATTTATATTTATATTTAAAAATATATTAAAAATAAATATTAAATTAAAAAAAAAAATCTAAGCAACATAGGGCGGGTGAATGTAACCCATTATTAGTGCAAGCAAAATAATTGCACTTTGCATTGTGAGAGTCCTTTTCTTCATCAACCTAATCCGAAACCCGTCCTTCCTCTACCCTTAAATTCCATGTTCTATAGCCTTACCCCTTCTGTCACTTCTGAAAATTTCCTTTTCTGTCTCTTTTAGTCTTTGTTTACATAGTGTCCTTTACTTCTAGCCAGGGCCACAAGTATACATTCAATGAACTTATTCATCAAACAGTCTTATCTTTATGTGTTTTTTTTTTTTTTTTTTTTTGAGGTTATCAGTGGCTAATGACGCTGCAAGCTTAGATACCACAAACTAGAAAGTAGCTATCTTTGATATATTCAAACATGCAAATGCAATTTCATTTAATTTATGATTTTACTGAGGATAATAACTAATGCCTGTAAATGGAATTTGATGTTACATTTCAAAGTTGAAAGTACAAATGGTTTTGCTTTAAAATGGTTGCATCTAGAAAAGAAATACTAGCAAAATTATCTAAACAGTTTTATTCCAGTTAGCGTAACTTTCAGCTCAGATACAAAGAATCAAGCTTCAAATGACAAATTTTCTTTGTTGGTAGGAGCATTGACTAGAACTCTAAGCCTTTTTTCTCTAAGGAGATGTATCGCCAATGCCTGGTTCTAACTCCGAATATCACTAATTTCTGAGTTCCATCAAGGCTCTCCCTAGGTGATAGAAAAGTGTTACAAGGCAGAACATATGATCTCAAGTCTCAATCAAGAGTAAATAATAAAAACAAACCGTAAATTTGTCTTTGTCAAGTCTGATGGCCTTCCCAATTTGGTCCCAAGCAATTCTAGGATGTAAATTAGGTGAAGAAATTCTATTCTCTTTAGAGTTAGCCTAATTATATGGTAATTATAGAAAAAGAAAACTAAAGATCTAGTGACACTAATTAGGATAATATTTATAAAAACATGTAATTAATATAGTAAAACCCAGATTAACAAATGCTTATAGGCAATGATTTTTAATTTTCATTTCAAGGAAGTTTTTTGCATTTAATACATTACTTCTATAGAATTCAAAATTTGCTAATTATACATTTTTTTTATATATATAGCCTTAATCAGTACTTCTAGATTAACATTTCCCTATACTAAATATTAAAACTTTCTTAGAATGATAATTAAATTATCCTTAATTTATGATTATAGATACTCTTTAAATGGACCCATTAGTAATCACTACTGTAAAAGTCACCTAAATGACTAGCATTTATAGTTGATTTTAGCATAGTAGAGGTTGATAATTCTTTAAATAATTGTGGATTAAAGCATGATTTCAGTTGCAAGCAGCCTTTTGAGAAGAATGCAGGAATACGGAGCTGCTCTTCACTTTGAAGTACCAACCTTGCCAAAACTAACTTCAAAAAGAATCAAAAGGGTAAAAAATAAATAAATAAATAAAGACATGAAGACTCTCAAGGAGATTGAAAACATTCTCTTAGATTCAAATTCACACTTATAAATGAAAGATGAGGCTGCATTTAAATGTATGCATCTTTTTGTTGGATCGGCTATTGAATAAAGTTTGATCATGATCAGGTTTTAAGCATTTCCAACGCTACCTAAGCAAAGGTTTAACGGGTTCTGGAATTATAGGGACTATAACCAACTTGAACTTGAGCTTCAAGCTTTAACATCCAAACTGGTTTGTTTATTAGTTTGGGTTGGGGTCTCCAATCTCCGGTACTTAAACCTAATAAGGCCAAGAACAAAGTAATTAAACGAAATTGAATTTCCTAATACTCGATTCAGCTATGCATGAGTAGATATACCAAGAAGTTATATTATTCAGATTTAGGAGTTAGTGTCGGAAATAGATATGTTTGATATGAGTATATTTAATTTTTCAAAGTTTTTCATACATTTGAAAGGTTATTAGAAAGTCATATCTTTATATCATATCCAAAAATATATCGAACATAGACCTTTCAGACAAAAAAAAAAAACCGAAGCAACATATATAATATGACTGCTAATCTCTGTGTGGGTACTGTTTTCATGTTAGCCTTGGCAGGGGAGGGGGTCGGCTTGAAGAATGCAAAAACAAAAGATGTGGCACAAAATTATGAACCATAGTTAGAACTAAGGAGAAATTTCCCAAATTAAAAATATGATTTTCATTTTTTTTTTCAAATATTATATAAATTTGGAAGTGCAAAAATTAGTACTGGGCCTAGGGTGGTTGACACAGTATCCAAAATCAAGTTATATAAGCTTTGTTGGTTCGAGTTTAGATGGTTTCTGGGCTTTTACTTTTGTATTTCCTGTTAGAACTTTGTTGTTTGCCGTTTCTAGTCTAACGAGTAATGACTAGTTTGATCATTGTAACCCTATGTTTACTTAACAAAGAATCTCTTTTTAGCTGAACCCCTCAAAACAAAAAGTTAATATCAATATAAATGTTTGTCATTGAATTGTTATTTTTGTAAACTAACTAGCTCGAACATCCCAAATTCATTGCCCCTAACAGGTCTTACAAGAGATTTTTTAGCAACGGACGTGGCAAAAGCCTTAAAATGTTAACTGACTCAATAAATGCTTGTATCCCTGAGAAATATACTTGTACTTCATGTTCAGAGATCAAGTAAAAGCAGTTCACAAGACAAAGAGGTGGTGCAACAACAGCATAGCTAATATCCAGAAACTATATATACATATATATATATATGTATATCCTGAAATCCTACAACCCCAATAAATGACTAAAACTATAGGAAGGAAACAGTAAATTTCCCCTCAAGACCTTGGAGAGATCCCTTGCAAAGCTGCTGGTTTAGAAGTGCAGCTTTAATTGAAATCTCATAGGCATTGTCTTGTCAACAACACCACTACTAAACATTCGTAGCCAATATATATTGGCCTCTATAGATTGGGAATCAAAACTATATATATATATACGCATATAAGATATATAAATATATATCCCTTCAACCAACAAATTATTGCGGACATGCACATTGCCCCTCTTTTATTGATATCAAGTTATAAAGGATAGACTCAAAAATTCAATCACAAATGTTAGAAACTAATTTGCAATTAAACAAGTCTTTTAGAAGCAAGCAGGGGCTGACAGATACTTATTAGTTACGAAATAAATGTTGGTAAATCAATTTGGATTGGAAATCTGAGGTCTATATACGGCAAACTTTGTGTGAGCTGCCATGTAGAATTCAGCATAAGGTTGGTTAGGAATCCTATTAAAAAGTTTCAATGTAATCAATATGATTTAGAGGACAGTGCTACCGCTGTTGTAAAGGTGTATATACACACACACACACACACCCCCCTTGAAGTGAAACAACGTAGCTTGAAGAGAATTTAATAGACACGCCTCTTCAGGAGTTCAGATTACAATGCAGTAAATTGGTTTCAAGAAACATTCATCGGATTCGTTAGCATGTCATGTTCAGGGATTTAAATTGCAGCGTTTTCAGTGTCATCATGTTTATTGTCGTTAAAGACTTAATTTATTTGCGTAGTCAACAGAAGTAAATATCGCGGTGAGAGTCAAAATGGCAAAATAATTGCAATTTAAAACATAAGGTCTATTTGGATAAGAGATGAAGTGAATTTTAGTGAAGGTAAAAAATGACTATTAAAGACATTAAATTAATATAGATAGAATAAAATTTTAATTTATTTGATAGTTATGAAATTAATGAATAAATAAAATTGATTAAAATTATATGTATGTCAAAATAATTTTATTAATAAATAACTAAAAATTAATAAATAATGTTTTGGATTTTCTTTTTATTGTAATGAACTATTTATTTTTAATTAATTCATATTAATTTTATACTAAAAAATTTAGGTATTTATTTGATTATTATATAAAAAATAAAATTTATAAATTCCATTGTTTTCCGAACACTTGTGATTGACCGACTTAAAAGAATATATTGTAAAATACTTTCTTATCATGAGTTCAGTGAAATCCAAATGAACATCGTGAACTGCAATAACGATCAAATTTATGATCAAGTTTAGGTGCAGTTTAAATTACTCAACTAAGGACCATGAATTAGTTCCCCACCCTGCATCTACAAACGAACTTAACACTACTAATTTGCAACTGGAAAAATCAACTCTGAAATATTGAAATGAATCAAAGCTAGAGCAGTTGACCTTTTGTCCAAGAAATGTTCTAACACTTTGGGCCTTACTCAAATGCATCCAGCATTGTTAAAAAGAAAAATCCATGACCAAAGATCGTTTCTTTATTTTTTTCTGAAAAATAGGGCTCTCCGAATTCATGAAGAAAATATAGGCGATAGTTTAGTAATTAACAAACATTTCTTTTATCATGTCAATCGATACAACTGGTCTGCGGGTGAGTTGATTTTGCAAGTAATTTTACCTTTCTTTCTTCCCCTAATGTACTCAGATTATACTCTTAAAATCAATTGAGATATTGGTACTAACCTTGATTAGAACTTCAAATTGGCTTAAGTAGAAGGCAACTGAGCTGAGTATTAGAGCCTAACGATTTGATTCGATCCATAATTTTAGTTTGAGTATTCAACAAATAAAAGGTTAATGCGTAATATTACTGTTGAACTATATACAGTTAGTTTATTTAGAGTACTTAAAAAGAAAAAATTTTTATATTTAATGCACTGATAAAACATAAATGATTATTAATCTGATGATGTCATTATTTTATAAGTTTTTAAAAATAATACAAATTATTTTTTTTTACGAGGTGACATCTAGTTCACCTACGGCTTATAGATTTAAATGAAAATCTTCTGCTCATTTCTTGTATGTAGATAATCATATTTTGTCACTCGATATATAAAATAAAAGAAAATAACACATGAAAAAAATCTAATCGATGAGCACAACAGCATAGAAAAGAAAGGGGCATCAAAAGAGGATAGAAGATATTTATTCACATAAATTTATATGTTGTTAGCATATCGAATATTACTTCATACTTAAATTTTAATTCAATCTAATACATTATCCCATTAATTAACACTGTTAACACTAAGTTGATACGAATGCTTGCAACTATTTATTTTACATCCTCTATTAGGATGTATTTCAACTTTTGAGGTTACAACTCCAACAATTAATATACCCAAAATCTTTTATCAGAACCCTAAAGAACTTGTTTTTTTATTAAGAAAAGAGATAAAAGAACAGAGCTAATAAAAACCTTTTTCTGCTTAAAAAAAATTTATTTTGTTATTTTTTCCTGATCTGAGAACTAATGAAAACCTGCATGCAACTGTGTTGCAGTGTAGATATTTCTCCATCTTTTCAAGGCACCAAATATAACATCTACTAAATCTACTATAGAAATATCATATATTAGCAAGCATTAAATAAATCAGAAAAGTAAACAAGCAAAACAATTTCATAATCAAGATTCCCATTAACTAGTAGTAATTAAGAAATAAATTCCCAACTAAAAAGGAAAAATTAGACAAATATGAAAAGGACAAAATACCTGGAAACAAAAGCAAAATGTTTGATGATAATACATAAGAGCTGCTAACCCTTTGCCTTTGATTGATATCCCATCGTGCAGAGTTCCAAAATTCTTACGTTAAAAGATTAGTTTCTGTTCTGAGAAGATTATGAATTGACAACTTGTGTCAGTTTGGCGATGAATTTTATAAATTTTATTATTAATTTTTAAAATCAAATACACATCAGTCTTCTCCTTTATCTTCTTAACGTCAAATCGCTACTTCTGACCAACACCCGTCCAATTAATAGTATTTATCTCCTTGCAGTTTAAAATAAATGATTTTGTTTTATGTAATAATATTGAATTTACGAACAAAAATTAATAAGAGCAAGGGACAATAAGCTTCAGGAAAAGTGGAAAAAAGGGTTTGCATTAATTGCTTTATCGACATTCGTCATACGACAAATAAAGATTTAATTATTTTTGCACAACGAGGATTAGTTAAAATTAGACAACGCAGATGGCTGCTCTTGCCCATCCTCGAAATAATTACACGTGTCTTTAATTGAATATTTGTGTAAGTATTTTTTTTAACAAAGGTGGAAATTTTTATCCTTTGAAAAATCATTATATTAAAATTTATATATATAAAATATAAAATATTATATTTATATTTATCATTTGAAAAATTATTATACAAAAATAAATATATATAATATATTTATAGTGAATATATATCAAAATTTATATTATAAAAATAATTAATATATTAAAATTTATATAAATATAACATATTATGAATATAATTATAATATAATAAAATATTATTTTTTAAAAATATTTATATATTCTCATTAAATTACGTTTTAAATTCAACTTTACCTAATTTAAGGATTTAATTGAGCAGATTGGAAAGTAAAAATAAAAGCGTGCTAGATCTAGGATCCCCCCCCCCCCCAAAATCAAACGTTTTGCCATTTGCTTAGTATTTATTTTCTTTTTATTTCTAATTTCCGAATTTTAATTTATTTTATTAAAAATAAAATTACTTTTTTTACCCTTGAAATGTTTTAAAAATATACTTATTTCTTAGATCCAAAAAATCAAAGGTTTTCTCATTTGTTCAATTTCTATTTTCTTTTCTTTAATTTC
Organism: Adansonia gregorii; assembly: GCA_038382025.1. Lineage (NCBI taxonomy): Eukaryota > Viridiplantae > Streptophyta > Magnoliopsida > Malvales > Malvaceae > Adansonia > Adansonia gregorii. The sequence goes on along the minus strand of JBBYHO010520128.1, from coordinate 384 downwards.
AAAATTTTCAACTATTCTATTAAAATCTAAATGCTTTTACCTTTGAAATATAATAAACCCATACTTATTTCTTAGTTCCAAAAATTAAATTTATTTATTTTTATTTTTATTAAAAGTTAAAAAATTGAAAAAACAATCTTTTAATAATTTTAAAATTATCTTAAATTTTTATCAAATTAAATTTTAATTAACTTATATTTTAATTTAAATAAAAATTTTAAATATATTTTTAATCCAATTATATTCTAAACCCTAATAATATTTAGATATAAGTAAATTTATAAACGGTTATTACACTTGGGATATATATTTTTCATTTAAAATTAATTTAATAATTACCCTCTTGGAATAATTAGCCTATTGTTATCAAATTTTAAGAAAGAG
>JBBYHO010520097.1:0-18477 GCA_038382025.1 Adansonia gregorii | reverse complement strand
TCCCATAGTCCACCCATTTTCTTTATCATTGCATTGAATGATCCATGTTATGTTATTTCATTTATTATCTTACTAACCTAATTTCTTTGTGATGATTATCTGCATTCATGTTTTCAAAATGTTTCCAAATGAAATTAAAGGTAATGTTTCACATGGGTGTCTCTCTAATGCCTAAAATGGAACATTCTATTTTCAAAGTAAAATTCAGAGGTCATTTTTATTGAAAATCTCCATATTCCCCATCTCTCTAGGGTGTATATGAGATTAAATCTTTTTCATCAAAACCTGGATCATTTCTATAAGATTCATGAATTCGAAGAGAGTTATATTGAAATAGTGACAAGTTAAGATCAAAATAATCAAAATCGAGATAAGATATAGCTAGTAAGGTACCAATTTCAGGCATCACGAAAAGGTTCATACCTCATTGCGCGTAACCAACTCTCGAACCCAAATGGTGAATCTTTGCATTACATAGACCACGGGATCGATGGTTTGAGTTTCACAACTCAGAACATAGGTTTCAATAGGCATCCGATCATGCCTAGCCTGAAATGATCGGTGGCGACTCCAAGCATTGACCATTTCGCGATAGTTATCCGAGACCAATAAGATGAGCGATTCATCTTGTGGTCTATTTCACTGTACCATAAGTCAAGAATCCGTACATTCTCATTCTTATCACATCGCCAAAGAAAAGTCTTGGTCAAGAAGACATTTCTAAGCCAGAAAAATATTTTAAGTCATACGCACTTATTAAGTCGCAAGGATCCACCTCGGGGTACATTGCAACACTATATAATAACTTTATTATGTATAAGCAAGTGTTTATGGAATATGTTCTCATGTGCCAATCGTGTATATTAGTCATTAGACTTGTGATACCAAGTTATCTTGTGCGAGGAGTGTTATACTTTGATTTATCTAAAATAAGTCCACAATGGATGGGTGTTTAAGGTAGGGTATGTTGGGTATGACATAAATCATATGGCTGGTGAATGGGGGATCCATAGAGGATTCACCATTCAAAGTGACACTAGAGACAAATCTCATATGTTCTTGGCTTTGGTTAACTTGATAAAGTCATTAACCAATGCATAATTTATAAGAAAATGCTTTTTTATATATAAGGTTAACCAAACGCTATAAAAATTAATATGGATTGTACATAAGTAGATGCTACACCATACTTATGGTCTTTTTGGGATATTAGTGAAGGGACCAAAGTACACTAAGAGACTAGTTACTAAAAGGTTTCTTAAGATGTCATATTGACTCTTCCTGCATACCGAGTGGCCATGATGCCTTGCTGAAGGCTAATCTTGGTCTACAAATATAAATACACTTGATTGGGTGATTATGTTTATTATTGTTATGATGGAAGCCTAATGTGTCATTCATAATAAGATAATCTATTAGATTAAAATCGAGATTTAATTAAGTATGAATTAATTTAATAAAATGTGTAATGAGGGGGACTTAATTAAATAAGTTCAAAATAGAATTTTATGAAGAAAAAGATGAAGATATGAGCACATAGATCAATACCATAGATAAGGATGGGAAAAACCCCCTTTATGGTGTTAAAAGGCCATTGGTTTTGTTTACCAACCAACCAGACGATAAGACAATCCTTATTCAATTGGCACCCAAGATGATTATCTAGCTCTCATCCATTTTTCATTATAAACAGAACAAGGTGGTACCTTGGAACTATGAAAGTAAAACTCTGATCCTTAGAGAGTCTAGTCAGCAAGCTGCTAATGTATATCTCTCGGGGGTGAGTCACTTAATTCAAAGTGGAAAATGTTACACTCCAGCTGCAGTAGAAAATGAAACTCAGGAAAAAAACATAACTCCTATCCCATAAACTTTGAAAACTACGACTAAAGAGTCAGATCCAATAATAATCAAGGAATTGATAAGTGAGAAAGAGGCTAGGTCATTCCTTAAGTCCATCAAGCATAATGAATATAGCATCGTTAATCAGTGCCAAGATATCTGTGTTACCATTGCTCTTGAATTTTGAAGCTCACATAATGCTTTCCTCAAATTCTTGAATAAAGTGTATGTTTCTCATGATATCCCAATAAGCCAGTGACTTCTTTATGATGGACATTGCTCCATTGTATAATTGCTTGCTAGGAAGGCCATCGATTCAATCTGCGGGAGTAGTACCATCATCATTGCACCAAAAACTGAAATTCATTATTGAGAAAAAAGTCATCAATATTAAGGAAAGAAAAAAATTATTGTTGCTACTTTTACTGAGGCATCATATATTGAGCTCAAAGAGGATATCCCAGAATCCTTTCAGTCCTTCGAGTTTGTCAACACCACTTATGTCAAAGAAAGCTTACCAATTATCGAGCCTCGTTTATCGAGAAGCACTCATATAAGCCTAAAATTAATCATCACCAAGGGTGCTCGAACTAGAAAATCAATAGAAAAATATTTCTAAGGTATTGCCAGAACTTTAAAGCTCATAATCAGATTAACAAGAAAGGTTTAGGGTTCAAGCCTAATGTATAATAGAAAAAAAAGTAAGTTCAAAAGAACCATGAGAAAAAGGATGGCCTATCTATTGAGACAAGAATTAAGGCATGAACTAATGTTATTTCCATCACTTCAGGAAAGTTTATGTCTAAAAGGACGTGTGAATATTGGCTCTAAAAAATGTAATGCTCATGCTAAACAAGGTATTTTGGAATTTCTCTATTAATGCGACCAACAAGCCAAAAACGTTAGCAACAGACCAAGATACCAATCTATGCCCTCAAGGATTTGTTCCAAGGGTTTGGACTGAAATTAGGATTCCCGTACTGTTTAAGTATATTTTAAAGTAATGCTATGAATACCTACAGGGTTCTGCCACGAGCATTGTAGAATCCTTTGTATAGCTATCCTTTTATTGTGAATTATCAATGAAAATGACTAAGCCTTATGCATTTCATCTTTTGTGTCCATTTTTATATTTCTTACTAACTATTAGATCATTTTATACATATTTTTCTGCCTATATTGTTCTTTTTCCATATTTTCATGTACCCAGATGAAAATGGCATGAATATGCATATTAAGATTAAGAAAACTGATCTCAAGCAATTGACCTACGCTAGTGAGGTTAAGTCTAATAGGGATTCCAAGGAAGCATGGTACCACTAGATTTGCTAAGGCTAATTGAATAGAAAGAAGAATAGATTTTACCTTATGAAGAACCCATTAAAACCATAAACCTAGGAATAGAGGTAGATCGAAAGGAAGTTAAGATTAAAACATCCATAAATCGATAAATCCAAATAGACTAATAAACTTTCTCTAATAATATCGAGACATGTTCGCCTAGTCCTACTAGGACATACCTAGATTAGACATCAACATTATGGTCTATAAACTTCCCCTCAAACTTGAATACTAGCCTGTACAACAAAATCTTTGGAGAATGAAACTAAATATGCTTTTGAAAATTAAAGAAAAATTTTTTGAGGTAAGATTTCTTGAAGTTGTCAAGTACCTTGAATGAATAACCAATATAGTCTAAGTCTTTAAAAAGGATGGCAAGGTGTGGATATGCGTAGACTATAGGGATCTAAACTAGGCTGGCCTAAAAGGTAACTTGCCTTTTGCCCTACATTTATACTGTTGATAATTCCCTATTTTTCTTTATGGATTACTTCTCAGGTTATAACCAAATTAAAATGGCACTTGAGGACATGGGAAAAATCATTTTCATGACCATGTGAGGCGTTTTCTATTGCAAAGTTTTGTTTTTCCAAATAAAAATATTGAGGTAACTTATCAAAGAGCAATTTGATGTTGTTCCATGACCTCATACATATAGAGATTGAAGTCTATGTTGATGACATGATTACCAAATTGCCAAAGGAGAGTGAACATGTTGCCAATCTTTGAAAACTTTTCAAACGGCTGCATAATACCAGTTCAAGCTAAATCCTAATAATACACCTTCAACTATGACAATAAATATGTGAATTAGAAGGCCACCAAGAGTAGTGCAATAGTTGACTTTTTGGTGAGTTGAGTGGCAAATAACTATCAGCCTTTAGATTTTAGGTTCTTAGACAAAGATCTAATATGAATATTCAAAGCAGAGTATGCTTCCAATTGCAACTAATCTTGGAAAATGTACTTTAACAAAACATTAAATGCATTGGAGCATAGAATCGAGGCAATTTTGATTTCACTTAATGGAAACTACTACCCTTTCACTACCAAACTAAACTTCAATTGCATAAATAACATAGCCAAATACGAAGCTTGCATCATGGAACTCCAAGCTGCTGGTAATCTATCAATTATGAGAAGTGTGGGAAACTCAGGATGCTAAGGTAGTCAAATACAAAGAGCTAATCTCTGAGTTGAGATAAGATTTTGATGAAATTAGCTTCCAACATTTGCCTTTCAAAGAAAACCAAATGGCTAAAGCTTTAGCGACCTTGGCTTCCCTATTCAAAGTAAACTGAGAGTTAGAGGTCACGCCTATTCAAATTAGCATCCATGAAACTCTAGCCCATTGCCATAGCATAGAGGAAGAAAGAAATAGGCTACTATGGTACCATGATATTCTCTTGTATGTTAAAGATCAAAAGTACCTTATATATGTAACCAAAACTGATAAGAGAGCCATTTAAAGAATAGTTGAGTGCTTCATTTTTAATGCTAGAATTTTATATAAGAAAGGATGGGATCAAGTACTACTTTAATGCATGGATGCCTTCAAAACCAAAAGAATTCTCGAAGAAACCCACAAAGGAATCTATGGTATGCATGCCATTAGACACCGAATGGCAAAACAAGTCACGCAATTCCACTATTATTGGTTGATGAATTGCATCAACCATGCTTGGAGGTGCCACAAATGCCAAATTGACATGGACAAAATCCATGTCCTCCTATCACCTCTGCATATGATGATAGTGTCGTGGTCCTTTTCTATGTGGCATGGACATGATTGGATTGATCACTTTTAAGGCTTCCAATGTGCACCATTTCATCCCGACCACTATCAATTATTTCACTAAATGGGTAGGAGTAACCATGCATGCTAATGTTACCAAATTTATTGTGTGCAAAGTTATAAAATAGGATATTATCTGTAGATAGAGGATTTTGAAGCAAATTATTATGGACAATGTACATAACTTGAAAAATAAAATGATGCAAGCAGTTTGTTTTCAGTTCAAAATCTAACATCATAATTTTGTCCCATACCGCCTGTAAATAAATGAGGCAATTGAAATAGCCAATAAGAATATCAAGAAAATAATTGAAAAGATTGCTAAAATGTACAAAGATCGACACTAAAATTGCCTTTTGTGCTACATGCCTATTATACAACAATACAAACTTCTATAGGTGCTATCTTATTTTCCCTAAACTATAGGACAGAGGTTATTCTACCTATGATGTCAAAATCTTTTCACTTAAGGTCTTGATTGGATCTCAACTGGAAGAAGCCAAATGGGTCAAAGATCAACGCGAGTAGTTCAATCTCATTAAAAATAAAAGGATAAAAGCTAACTGTCATAGGTAAATGTACCAAAAGTGTATAATAAGAGCCCACAACAAAAAGGTCAGCCCTTTCCTTTTGAGAAAGTGACTTAGTGCTCAAACAAATAATGACTCTAAATTAGGAAAGGTCGTACGTGATGAAATGAGTATTTTTTAGAAGAGCCCTAATCTTAACTAAGATAAATGATAATAACTTGCTCAACCTTATCAATTCTAGTTTTGTGAAGAAATACTATGCTTGACCAAAAAAAAAACTTAGATAAAAACCCTAAAAGGCATTAAGGAAAACAAATAAGCTTAAGTTGGAAATCCGAAAGGGCAACATAAGTGACCAGACTCTCTGTTACCCAAACTTAATCAAGCCAAATTATCACCAGCCTAGACAAGCACTAATATAACCTACACTCATAATTATGACCAAAGCACAAAATCATGACCTAATCTCCTCACTCAACGTACCATATTGAGCCTTATTTTCAACCCAAACCTAGAGAAAAAAGGTGATGCATACCTAAGTTTGAGGTAACTATCACATCATGGGCCAATCCAAAGAGCCTCCTCAGGGTTCGAGTAACAATAGAAGGATTTCTGCTTGAGAAACATTTTGAAAGTACTTAGTGGATGATTCATGTCATTAATATCAAGGGCCCAGCTATCTAGAAAATCATTCTAACTCTTTTATGTCTTAAAATCTTTCATGAACTCATAATTTTTTTTAACTTGTACCCTTTTTCTTTTGAATGAAATATAATTACTTGATTTCTTTTTCAGTTACTTTTTGTAACACTTGCATTCCATGTGCATTATGTTTATCATTTAATTGATAATACTTGATAAATGAACAACACTAATAGTAGGATTTCCTAGCATTGCTTTGAAAAAGATGCAAAATTTGTAAGGACTTTGTTTCATGTCTAAAGATCAAGAATAAACCTTAAGATCGCAACCAATCTTACCCTTAAACCTTCTTATCCTAAAAAGATGTTCAAAACCTTTTCCTTAACAAACCTTAACTGGAAGATATGAAAAAATATTTTTTCACTTTTTTATCAATACACCTAAAACTTAATGCAAGCCTCTAAACTACCAAAAGCCATCTTCTAAACTAAAATTGATAGGACAAATCTAGTAAACCTATCAGTGACTTTAAAAAATAAGTCCCCAAACATGAGCCAATCAAACTCAGAACTTTTCTTTAGAATCATGGGTCATCCATGCCTTCCCAAAAATAACCTTAGCATTTAAAGCCTTTTAAAATTTAGAGCAAGATTAATGAAGCCTAGGGTAAGAGGTCATCTAATTAAAATCATAGGAGAGAAAACAACTAAAAGGGCCATAACTAATCACCAGGTGAGGCTTCTAGAGTCATCAGATTTGCATTACTCAAACATGCAGTTTCATCCTCATGCTTCAATCATACATCAATTAATACTTTTTAGGTATAAACTTTTAACCCTAAAAGTTAAACAACTAAAAGTTTTGCATGCAGTTTCTAAATTTTCATAAATCTTAAAGGCATTCTAGTAAGAATTCTTGACTTTGCAATCAATAAATAAAAAAACTATCCAAAAAGAGTTAGATGCCTTTTTCATTTAGCATATAAAGAGTTAGATGCCTTTTTTTCTTTGGTCCATAAAGAGTTGGATCCCCATCAATTCACAAAGAGTTGGACACTTGTTAAGTCTATCTATACAAAGTTAGGCATCAATTGATTCTGTCTGCAATAAGTCGAGCACCCATGGAACATGTCCACAAAGAGCTGGGCACCTATTGAGTCTAAAATAAAAAGTTAGGCATCAATCGAGTCTATCTACAAAGAGCTGGGCACTAGTCAAGTTTATCCATAAAAAGTTAAGCACTAGAGAATCATTCCATAAAGAGCTAGACGTTAATTGAGTTTGTTTACAAGTAATTACGCATAGGTAGAATCAATCTATGCAAAGTTGGACATCGGTCAAGTTTCTCTAAACTTAGTTCATAAAGAGTTAGGCACTAATCGAATTCATCCACAAAGAGCTAGACACCCATCAAATTTATTCGCAAAGAGTCAAGTACCAACCAAGTCCATCCATAAAGAACTAGACACCTATCGAGTCAAAACCCATGTTGGTTGGCACCTACCTAGGATGGTTAAATCCTAAAAAACTCAAAAGCCGAGTAGAGAGGTTAAATCCTACAAAAGCTCATTTAAACTTATATCAAATTGCTACCAATATATTCCTTCATCATGGCAAAGCATTAATTAGATCTTATTTTTATAGGCATCCAAGAAACATCATTTCATCTTAATTAGAGCTTATTTTTGTAGGCATTCAAGAAATGATGTCTATTTGTCTTTGCCTTATCCTTGATTATTAGTAACGTCCAAACAATGGTAGTTATAGATATCCTATTTTGTTTAAGGCAATTTCAAGGCATCAAAGGTCATCGTTCAAGGCATCATCAGAATCATTTAGATGAGCATGTATCTAATTTTCATTATTTCTGGCTTAAATAAGAGGTTTTAAGAGTCCAAGGTATGTAAATTGCATAATTTTGCATTAATGCATCGATACATAGCCTTTCTGTATCAATATAGGGCTTTTAGATCATCAAAATTCAAAATTTCACTAGTTGCATCAATACAACTAAGGCTTGCATCAATACATTTGCTTGGTGTCTCAATATATTGGTTGAATGCATTAGTACAAGGCTTAGTGGTAGCTAAAATTCAATTGTTGGACAAAATGTATCGATACATGAATGATGGTATTGATATGTTTTCCATTGTATCAATACATTCTAGGTTTTTTGCCTACGTGTATCGATACAATATGCAACGTATCGATACATCTAAGCAAATTTGCCTAGTTCATAGCATTTTTTAACTTTTGCACCATTGATTTTAAATCTGACTTGGCCATATTTTTGGCACAAAAATCATCAAAATTCATACCCTGCTTTATGATTAGGCTTATGATTGGGTTTATTAAGCTTTAAGGCCTAAAATCACTAAAAAATGGGACATTTTCATGGATTTCATTGTTTGTTTAGAGGCATTTTAGGTATTTTTCCATGTTGTAAATCTCTTTAACGCCCTGCTCCATTACTCTGCATGTCAAAACTAATAGAGAAAGACAGCTGAGCATAGTACTTGTAATTATCCTTTAGTACATGAAGAAAAATCCTACAATGCCCTCACTTTTGGCTTATAAACATTAGTTGAACACACTCTATATAAATGAGCCAATTTTGGTTAGTAAAAGACTAACAGCAGACTTCGCACAAACTTTTCAAACACTCAAGAAACACATTAAGCATTATTATATTAAGAATACTCTCCAATTTCTGTAGCTCTCCCTTCTTCCCAGAAAAACTCTAAAAACCCTTCTTTTCCTTTCTTTTACCCTCCAAAACTCCCTTCTATTCATACTATAATTAAAAGCTCTTTTCTTTTTATCCTTTTCTCAATAACCAATAGCAAAGAAAGGGGAAAAACTGAGCTCAAAGTTGTTATTCCAAGTAAAGGTGAAAGTTCAATACATTTTCTCTACCTTGCTCTATTTATTTTTTATTTTTAACATTTGCATGATTTTAGTGAGCCATTCATGGTGCCATGACCATCCTTTAACTCCCATGCATTATTGTGGCCTTGGTTGTGGTAGTTTTAGGACTTTGATGATTTTTTTATGATCTTTAGAGTTGCTTGAGTGACCACACATGCTTTTCTTCATTTTTTCCATCAAACAACCTTTGGTCATGTATTTTTTTGACATGTTCCATTTATCTTCACATGCTCACCTCATACTTGAATGCTCATCCTACTATACTTTATGCATATTCTTACATTTTCTCTAGTTTTATAGGTTTTATAGGATAAAAATGCCATCTTAAAAATTTCATCAACATTTTCCTTGTTCAATCAGGTTTATAGCACCTTTATAGCATGGTTTATGATGTCATTCATGAAATTTTATGTCCTTGCATTTCATACTCATTTTCTTGCATTTTAGTCATTTTTTCAATGCTAAAAATGTCATCTTTGTTTTTTTAAGTGTGTCACCTATGTTTATCTTCATCTAGGTCACCTTGTTTCATAGCATATTTGTTAAGGTGCTTGTTTGTTTGTTGCAAAAATTAGATTTTCAAAACAGAAAGAAAACCAAGTTAAGTCCACGCTACCTCTAATAAATAGAGAGTAGCATAGATTTAATATTTTCACTAAATTGTTTCTCTAAAATTAAGGATAAATTAAGCTTTTCAAGTCAGCATTCATGCTTTAATGATTTAAAAAATGTTGGTTTTCAAAGGAAAAATAACTTCTATTTATTAAACAGTTCATGCCTTGATTTTTAGTTTAACACGCTTGTTTGTGGCATGGTTAACAGATTGTTTCATCATCATAAACTACTATGGGATTGTGGAATGAATTCAAGAAACCCATGTCACCTTTCTCTCTCTGTTAGGGACATTTAGATGCCCATGGTTTAAGTCTAGACTTGAAAAATTCAAGAAAAACATAAAATGTCCATGGTTCGAGTCTAGTCTTAAAAAACTTAAAAAAAATACAAATTCCCTTATTTTCACTCTGGTAATACTATAGCCCAAATTAAAAAAGTTATTTTTGAGCATTAAAACATTTTTCTATAATCTTTTAATATTTTTCCCTTAAAAGGCATTGAATTACCTTTCAAATGGTACCTTATTTACCCCTTAATCATTTCGGATGAGGAAGTTAAGATTTTTGAACCTTTGTTATTTGAAACCCCTAAAACTAGTAAATTACATTCTATTTACGTCATTTTGACCCACCAGATAATGTTCTTTGAATTTTTAAAACATTTTTCTTAAAAATTTCATAAAATTCTCTTTTTCAAAAAGGTAATATTTATGATTTAACAATCCCAAACAATTCCAAGATGATTTTTCAAAGTTCATCACACTTTTTCCCCTGCATCTCTGTCAATTCTAAAACAAACCTAATTTCAAAAATTAATTTCATGTAGAAAATGATTTTCTAGGATTTTTGAAATATTTTAATATTACCTTTTGTCATTACCTTTCCATTGGTACCTTGTTTACCTTTTAAAGCCCCTGGATGAACCCAAAATAAATTTGAGAAGTAAAACTACACAATGCTATCCTCTATTTTTGGAATTAAAATTAATCTAATTTTTTGAGTCACCTTTATCGAACATTTGGATGTCTCGAAGTGCATCAATTGGCTTCTTTAAGGCTTAGATCAAGGCTAAAACAAAAAATAATTTTATTTAAGTTCTCAGTTTCTATTTTCAAAATAATTTTATTCGAGTTCTCAGTTTCTATTTTCAAACTAATTTTTTTACTAAAATATTTGTTTTCTCCAAACATACCTAAAATTTTCACCAGTGGGGATACTTTAAACCCACTTTTTCGAGAGGATACTTTAACCTCTCTTTCCACTAAAAACCTAAAATTTTCCTCTTTTCATTGTCTTTGGGTCTTTTACTCAAAACCTTTAAAAAACATATCTAAAATTTTCACTATTAGGGATACTTTAACCCCATCTTTCTAGAAGGATACTCTAACCTAGCTTTTTACTCTAAGAATCTTGATTTTTCCTTTCTCGGACTTTCTCGAGTCTTTTAATTAGTACTTTTTCAAAAATATCAAAATCTTTACCGTCAAAGGATACTCTAACCCTGCTTTTTAAACTTCATCCAAAATTTAAACTCTCTTTCTAAAACATCCTCAGGTTTATTAATTAAAACCTTCTTTTTTTAATACCTTAAGCAACCGCCAAATTCAAACGCATCTCAAAATTCCTATCATGGTTTTTCCTCAATAATCAAAGACAAATATAAGATACTCATCTCTCCTTTTCATGCCTTTTATGTGTTGACTTTTATGCAATATCGTTATATTCTTTTTCATTTTACTAACATATTTCCTTTTTTATGGTATCTATTTGGCATTCATATTTTTAAATTGTTTTAAAAATTACAAGGCAATATTCCATGTCAGTATCTCTCTAATGCCTAACACAAAATATCCAAAATTTAAAATTAAATCTATAGATCTTTTTTTTCAAAAATCCTAATGTTCCCTACACCTCGAGGGTGCATATGTGATTTAATTTTTTTCAAAACCTAACTTTATATTATTCTTAAAATTCATGCAATATGAAAGGGATTATATCCAAATAATGACAAAAGTAACCGATTAAACTAAAAGAAAAGTAAAACATGGACAGCAAGTACCTATTTTGAGCATCATGAGGGTCTTAATCCTTCCTCTACACATAACCAACTTCATAACCTAACCAATGATTCTTTGAACCATAGAGACTGCAAAATTGATGTTTTAAATTTTGTAACTCTAGATATCAATTGCAATAAGCATCTGATCATCCATAAAAAAAATGATCAGTGATGACTCTAAGTCTTCAGCCATATTGTAATGGCCATCTAAGACTGATTGAATGAGAGATTTGTCTAACAGCCCCCTCTTTACTATCATCAGATCATGCCTAATTCGAATCCCAATCAAGGTATAACCTAGAGGTAATTCATGACCATATTATTTTCTAAGTAGCACGATTCATTGGCTGAGTGATTCGGGCAAGCATTGTACCCAGATAGAGGCATGTCATGATAAGAAACAATCTCTATTACCACTTCTGATTTAACACTAATTTCATTAAGAACCATAAAGTTTCCTTTCTTAATAGTTGGTAGAGTATGACACCTCATATTCTTAGTCATATGACTTACCCTAGTTATAACATGAACTTGAGTATTCGACTCTCTAGCTTTTATGATACCAAGTTCATAATTGTCACTTTTGTATTGAAATGCTGTGGGGACCCTAATGACTACTTGTAGAATAGGCATCACAAGTGCAGCACTAATGGTGGACTCTTTATAGTAGATAACCATTGATCTTTCAACTCTGGGTGAAACCATCGTAAACCTCTCTCCAACCATATTTACTAATATAACTATTGGCTCTTGTAGTTCCATATAAAATTCCATCTCTTTATTGTCTAGCAACTTTTGAACAACCATCCTAAAACCACCATAATGCTATAATTCATGTCCATCTATCCCATGGAACTCACAATACTTTTTTGCAACACCTAACAAGATCAGCTTTCTTGGGAACATTTTAGCTTTCACTAAACCTTTCTAAACCACTCTCAAACTAGTTTTCACCTTATCAACTTTCAGCCTAAGCCTTCGTGCATTTTAAACTATCACCACATTCACCAAGCTTAGCATGATTGCGTAATGGGTTCTCAGCAACATTAGGACATGATCTATTTTTTAACTTTAATTTTGTAACATCGATAAGAGCTCAACCCTTTCTCTTAAATGCTGGACAATTCTCTATCGAATACGCCTATGCAACCTTATAATACTCAATGTAGCATTAGCATCATACCATTTCAGGTAAACAGGTTGTAAAGGTTTTACATAGATTAGTGCTATTAATTGCCGTTAAAGTAACTATAGGTATATGTTACAATAAAACATCGAGATGGGGCTAAATTGTTGTCTATTGTAAATAGGTTTAGAGATTTAAGGTTATTTAAGGTGTTTTGGGTATTATGGGAGCTCTAGTTACTATTTTATAGGATTATGTATGCTGGGTTATAAGCTATAGTGTATATAGGCTAGGGAGAAAATATATAAGAACTCAAACTTGGCCTAAATATTATAAGGTAATATGGATAGTAAGGTAAAGGGTTCATGGGTTCACGATTATCAACGCTAATAACATTAGTTTCTTATTCTTTCTTCTTACTCAAGGTTAGTTTTTTATTTCTCAAGGACTTTTCACTTAACATCTTGCCACTCTTAATGGCACTCTTAATCATCTCCTTGGATAACACCATATCCATAAAATTCTTAGTGGCATTGTAAACCAACCTCTCATAGAACGGAGCCTCAAAAGTGCTAATGAAAGTAACTCTCATCTCCTTTTTCGTTCAAAAGAGGAATCACCTATGCAACATCTTCCCTCCACCTTTAGGCATATTGTTTAAAACTTTCATTGGACCTCTTTCCCATATTATGCGATGACAACTAATCATGTACCCAGTCTCTAATATGCTTGTACTATGCCAAGAAAGCACATGCCAAATCTGACAAGTCTGAGTCTTAGCCTTATCCATCCTTACATACCACCAAGCGATAATGCTAGTCAAACGATACTAAAAACAATAGTTCAACAACTTCTCGTTACTCTTGCACCTTACCATCTTATGATAATACATTTTAATGTGAGTAAGAGCACATAGTACCATTATATTTCTCAAACTCTGATGTCTTGAATTTTGGAGGAATAATCAACTTAGACACTAAATCTAGTTTTATAGCATCCACCACTCTAAACTTATCTACTCCTTCTATGGCCCTTAATCTCTACTCTATGACTTGTAGCTGCATTTGCTCTTTTCCAGTATGCTTAGATGTTCTATCATAAGCTTATCTAACTCAACATACTTGATAAGTCCAAAGACTAATAGATTCAATGAAATAGACCCAAAATTTAACCCCTTATCAATAATCACCTTGGAATTGGAACTTTAGGATGCCCATGCATTATAGGAGCAACTCTACCAACGGACGTAGGTTTAGACACTTGAACCAGAGACACCACATTTTCTACCATTGTAGCATTCATAGACTCGATATATTTCCTATTCAAATTAACTTTTTTAGCTTAAGAACCCGAGCTTCTTACTTGCTTATTTCCTTTAGTAATTAACATCATTAACTCCATGATTTTATCTAGTTGTAACCTTACTTTCTTATGACCTTTCATCATCCATTCTTGAACTTCCTCTACCTTTTCTGTCGTGATTGAAAAATCATTTCTCAGATTGAGTATTGTATCATTGCTGAAAGGGTATCTTCATAACTTTCCTCGTGTTTGTAATTTTTTTCCTTCAAGAATGACACCAGATTTAGAAGCCCTTATTGTAACTATTATGCATGCTATGAAATGAATGCAAATGTGCAAATATATATAAAAGAATGAGTTAATATGAATTCAATAACATGAATAATATGTAAACATGTTGAAGGCATTAGCTAAGGTAACAACTCCAATATAAAATTGTCATCCATATTAGTTATGGTGTCAAGAAAATTGATTTTAGATATCTTTTCAACACAAAAACATTCGAATTACTTCCACTTATAAGAAACAAAGTAATTTTAAATCTTGTCTGTCCATCAAGAAATGCTCCATTTTCATTTTTTTCCTTGATAAGGGCATCAGGTAGTGAAGGAGATCTAGGTTTCACCTTAATGTCACTTAGAAGTTGTGATCAAGCTAGAGCATAATTTTTTTTTGGTCCCCTAGCAAGTTGACTGAGAGCTTGACTACCCATTTAGCACTTGTCTTGTATTTTTCAACATACTCAACTTTTTGTTTAGTTTTGCTACCTTATATTCCTATTTTTTGGATGACTTACCAACCCTTGCATTTTTTAAAGTAAGCATGAGTCATTGTTATCTTGATGCAGTTCTTTTATACTTCACTTAGTGTTATCCTTTCTCTTACAAAGCTCTTTCCATTGCCTCTCACATACAGCTTAATCATACTTTAACTGCCCATTTTCAACTTCTAACTAAGTGATCTTTAACTGAAATACTGCCTACTCCAAGTTAAAATTTTCTTCAATAATTTAATCTTAGATAACGACTCTCATGCTAAAAGAACCATATCTTCATCTAGAAGCAAAACAATGCTAGATCTGATTATCTTTTCAAGCCTCATATGTTAGAGTCATATCATCTTGATACCAAGCTAATAGCATGTGATAAGTCTATCTTTATTCATCAGCTATAGCTTATATTCTCTTTATATAACCATTTCCTTTGTATGCAAAATCAAACTCAACCACATCTTGCAGCAAAGGAATGAACTATTGGAACTTGAATTACCTCTAAACCAGTAAAAGAGCATAATTGACGTAATCCAAAATTCCAAGCAAGGTTACCCAATGTCAATGTCCACATCTGTATAGCATAACCTAAAAAAATCGCCAAGGCACTCTTTATGTAACATCATTGTTTTAGCTTTTAAAATATTGAAACCTATTGACCTTTGATGTAATCCTTTGGCTAGTTTTTTCTCATCTTTCCAAAAGTGGCTATGGACCCATATCTGTAATAATGGTGCACACTTAAGAAATCTACTCCCCAGCTTCCTCTTGCAAAAGTTCAAGGATCATATCATTTTTGCTAGAGTAATCATAGCTAAGTTGATATTGTGCCTTAACCAGTCAGAGAAATTGACCACTATTACATTAATATACCCAAAGTCATGGGAAATGCCACCACCACCAATCTAGAAACAACCAATGCAAAGATATCTATTTTTTTCCAAGTTTGAGTAGTCATCTATCAAATCTTGTAACCTATGCCATGATGTACAATTGCTCTAACCTTTATGGGCTACGTATGCCTTAATCTAAGTTTTAGATGCTCTGATGATACCAGCCAACCATTTTTTCAGTGTCTGTGGGCTAGACTCCTTGATGTACACCCTATCAAGAATGGCATGCTTAATATGCAACAAGGTTGTGTACTCCGCTATTATTATGACCATATACTGTCTATTAAAATTAAAGCACTGATACCCTGGGTTCCAAAATTACATCATAGCTTAGAGCAACCGTTCATCTATTCTATCCTAAGCTAATAGTACTACATGTCCATACTTTTGGGTGAACAAATCTTTCTCGATATTATCCTATTGATTCCATAGAGCCCATAAATCTACAAAGTAATTCTACTGAAACTTAATGTTGACTTGGACCAAAAATAGTGAGACATACCTAACTTTTAAAACATCCCCATGTTATTTTTGAATATCTTCCAACCAATCTTTCACTATAAAGTACTTATTCTCTATCAAAACCATACATTCTCTCATTTCGGATGACTCTTATGATGGACATTGTCCTTTTTATACCAATACCCTTTAGATGTACCAATGATAATGCCAAAATGCATGCGAAACAAACAAACAAGGCAATCAAAATCATAGATTAATCACATACAATATAATTTAAATATTTTAGACTATATTAAAAAGCTCATTCTTAGGTTTAATAAGGGACACATTTATTTTGATTAAGGCCATATACCATATAATCAGACTATGAAAATTAATGCTACCGATACACGATCCTGATTTAGGGTGCCAATTCCCTTTGGATACTTTTCTGAAAGCTAAGCTATCATGATGTTTCTAGTGTCACTTAGCCATTAATCTAATATTGCAACAGTACGTTCAAATGTTCTTGACACTATAACATTCATGATGCAAAACTCTGAGGTGTTTGTTCACCTCAACTCAGTTTTATTTTTCAGACATATTTTAGTCATCAACCTTGATAGCCCAATAGTGAGTTATAATTAAACATAAATATAAACCCATATCGATGGGATGATAAATACCTTGAGTGATAAAGTTTGTTCAACACCACTTAAGAAGTAAACTTGAAAAATAAAATAAGATAAGGCTAAAAGAATTTCCTAATTACAGCTAGACTTTGGATTCTTCAAGACTTTTAGGTATGGTTATCTAAATTTGGTTCCTACTGCTTATTATATACATGTTTAAGATGACCTTTCCCCAAATCATTCCCTCTACTCCATAAGGATAGTCAAGGTGTCCCAAACCTAGGCCCATCATAGGTTTGATGTAATGGATCGATCTGGTGAGAACACTATTTATGTTTATGCGTACGAATCATGAAAATGATAGTAATGCACCCTTGAAGGCTTTGGCTAACCAAATGGATTGTTAATCATGAGATATGTTAATAACCCCACATATCCTAAATAGGTCCTATATCTCCCTTTGCACAGTACTCGACAGAGTCTAATGTATGTGCTAGTGCATTATATGTTGGGAAAGCTCCAAACCTAGATTTCACTTCGTCATATATATATAAATCTTTTTGCTTATTTTTATAAGCAAGTGCAACATTGGATTTTTGTTTAAGCACAGCAATATTGTTTGTTCACATAACAATATCATAATAATAAATTAAATAATCATAACGATAAATATCGAGGGGATTATAATTAAACACCGATTAAAAACAAGAAAAAAAATAAAACTCAGATAACATACGACTAGTGTGAGGCTTGACTTTTTAGTTATCCATAGTGGAATTGCTAAAAAGCTATTGTAATATATCGAGATATAAACATCATAGGGCCCGAGCAAGTCAGACAAATCTTTTATTAAAGCCTTTTTACTGAAATATAAGGGTAACTGAGTTAATGAGTTTCACTGATCTATTTTAGCTATAGATGTGATCCGTCACCTATTAAAACCATTCACTAAAGAGTTATGAAACTCTATAGGAATGATTTAATGATCTGCTTATACCAAAGATTTATAAATTTGGGCTATGGAGTTGATTACATCATAAGTAAGGATCGATCCCTCTTGTGATGTCTAATATTTGGTACCAACTAATCACCCATATCCGAATTTATTTTACCTCATTTTTGTAGACATCTTATTTTGTTTGAGCTAATTCTTTAAGTAATCTAGAGCATGGACATGAGAGAGGACAATGATCGTTAGGCAATAACGTTTTTTGAGGAAGTCAAAAAGACCTAGGGATCATATCAAAAGTAAATGCAAAAATGTGGTATCAAATGACATAGTTCAAGGTGTCTAGGGACAAAAGATATGAAAAAATTCACAATTTTACTTGAATGTATCGATACAATGCTCCAACGATCCAAAAATTTGAAATATCCCTATTTGTATTGGTACAACATGTAGATCTATTGATACATGAGCCTTTATACTGATACAAGATCTCACGTATTGATACTAGGCCATGCTAAGTCCCAAACATGCATTCTATAAAGAAATTTATCGATACATATCAACATGTATCGATACGGTGGTTCATAGTATCAATATAATGACCATTGTACTAAT
>JBBYHO010520035.1:0-16928 GCA_038382025.1 Adansonia gregorii | reverse complement strand
TTATTTTTAACAAATTTACATTTTAAATCTCAATCCTTACAATTTTTTTTATTTTCATATATATATATATATATATATATATATATAACGACAAGGCAGCATTCTTTTGAAGTAAATTGATAGCATCAATTCTTAGATAAGATTGATTTAAATAAGCTGAGAAAATGACCGGTAGTTGGAATTTTATAGACCATCTTAATTAACAACTTTGACTAATGGGACTCTAAATTAACCCCATTTTATGTTACTGTTACTCTGTTGAGTTTGCGAACAATTGGATTAAAATAAGTACATTTATTTTTGTTTCGGATTGAAATTTTTTTATATATAAAAGTAAAATTTATATTAATAATTTTTATTTTTATAATATCAAATAAATTATATATAATTTATTATAATTTTATTTAAGTGACGTAATTATTTTAAAAAATAAATATAAAAATAATGAAAAATAAAAAAATATAATAAGATCGAAAAAAAAGAAAGAAAGCATGAAATGGCCGGCACTCACATGCAGTGGCAATGGTGAAAACAAAGTGAAAGTTAAGGGCAATTAATCAAAACTCTAAAAAAAAAAAAAATGCTTAGAGGTAATATGGTAATACATCGAGGGAAATGTCAACTAATTTCTAATTAATTAAAGAAATATTTTAAAAAATAATTAATAAATTATTTTTAATTTAATAAAAATATATTTAACTATTTTAATTATTAATTATAAATAGCAGTTAATAAATCAATGTGACATATAAAATCTAATTATAAATACCTATAAATATCTATTAAAATTTATTTAATTATTATTTTAAAAAATTACACTTCATACAATATTTTTTTTAAATTTAAAAATAATATATTAATTATATTTTTTATTTTATAAATATCATTTTCATGTAATAATTGTACTTACTTCTCAACACTATCTTTATTCAACAATAGCTCCGTTCCATCTCCAAACCAGATAAAAGAATTAAAAAAAAAATAGTGAAAAAAAGGCCGCAAAATCTCTGACCCGATCTCTCAATCCCAAAAGGTCAAAAGCTTCCCTACCCTTCTCTTCTCTGTAATATATTAACCTCACTTGTAATTCACTCCAAAATCTTATTTATTTACACCTTACAATCTCAAGCCAGTGTTTTCCCTTCCTTTTCTTTCTTACAACAGCAACAAAAACAACAATCGCTTTGTTTATTTTCAACCAAAATGTTACATCTGAGTCTGCCTAACAACATCATCATCTGTGGTTTTTCAACATCCTGAAAAAACAACAGAAGAACTGGCTTTTACGGCAAAGGAGAGATCTTGGACTTGAAAAAGAAAAACCCTTTTTTTTGGTTATCATGGGGAGTAAATGGAGGAAAGCAAAGTTGGCTCTTGGCTTCAACATGTGTTTATATGTACCTCACCAAAAGCTTGAAGATTCATCACCATCATCATCTGTATCCGCATCATCAACATCCATTAAGCATCATCGTGATACTGCTAATGTTCCTTCGAGGTTTTCTTCAGATGCTGTTCCTCAGTCTCCTGTTTCTCCTTCAGGCAACGAGCGCCGCCCCAAAACTCCGACCCCTTCTTCTTCCGGCCTCTGGGTGTCCAAATCCAGCCCTAAGTCTTCCAAGGTCTGCATTTTTTTCATTTTCTTACCAAATCTATTGCTTTTTTTTTTTTTTACTTCTGGATGAGGATAAAGTTAGTATATTTTTCCTATCTTTTTAGATTTTCTGAAGTTGGTATGTATATATTTTTAATTTCATTTGCAATTATGGTTTTGTGGTTTTATTGTTTCTTTTCCCTGGCTGGATCTCAGCGTAGATTCTGGTTGCCAGTGATTAGGTTATGTGTTTTCTAATTAACTTAATCTAACACTTTTTTTAATCTTGAATGAACTGGGGTTTATAATTTATGTGAAAGGGTTATATCTCAACACTATTTTAAAACAAAATACTGTTTGTGTCAGTTCTGTACCTTGCCTTTTTTATTTTTACGTTTTGATCAAATTTTCATCTACAATAATAAGATTCAATGTAAGAACTGTAAACGTTAGTGGTGAGCATAAAATATTGTACTAATATTGAGAACTACTACTATTAATGTTGTTACGTTTCAATTTATTTTATTAATTGTAGCAATTTGATATATATATATATATATATATATATAGATAGATAGATGGATAGATATCTACCTGGTTTCAACTTTCAAGGCTTCTTATCATGTGGGGTATAGTGCTGGTGGTGGAGTGTATGATAATGTGCTGATTCTGAAATTTCTGAAGGATGGGTTATGGGTATTTGTTGTTGTGTTGTTTTCAAACTCTCCATTAAGGGCCATATGTGGAGCCAATGTGGGGATAAAAGTGAACTATTCCCTTTATGGACCATTGTCCTTTGGCTTATTACAAAAGGAAATACAAATACCCTACTATTGTCTTTCACCTTGATGGAAAAAGTGCTTTGTCTGGTCAGCATAACTGCACTTTTCCGCACACAAATGTTTCATTCTCTCTCTGTCCTTTTGATGATAATTTTTGTAAAAGGCTGTGGACCGTTGATTGGTGAAGCTTTTGCTCTAATTAGCTTCAGCAAGACAAAGAAAAAAAAAAGAGTGATGCTAAATGGAAATAAAAAATTTTTGGGACAAACAAAACCCCATCATTTCCACTTCTTTTGATGAACTTTACATTTTTGTTAATTTTTTTTGGTTATTTTTGTTTGAAAGGTTCATCATTAGTTTGAGAGGGTCTTGTTTGATTATTCTAACTTTTTAAAGTCACCCCTTTGGTTTTTTGTTGAATTCCCTGATATCTCCTTTGGATCGCTTTGACAACTTAAACATTGACCTACCTTTATGGCTTTTTTTAGCTTTAGTTTCTTAGCAATTTCACTATAGTTAACCCCCATCTAAAATCTAGTAGGGCTTTATCATGTATGATAGGTTGCATTTTATTTCTTCTTTTCATGCGCCAGTCTCAATAATAGAGCTCTATGGTGACAGAAAAAGTCAGTGATGGGCACTATATTAATATAATGAACTTTGAAAATTTCACATTTTTCTAGAAACACTAGATATATTATTAATATTATACTTTATTAAGGTAAATTGTTAGATGTTAGGTTTGAAGCGAGATAGATATTGAATCAAATTAGAGAAATTAAATATCTGTTAAGACTAGAAAATGTGATTCTGAATTCTTCTAGAAGCTATCTGCTAGCTTTCATGCCCATGAGTTGCAGCTTGCTCCCTTTTGCCCTTTTTTAAAATCTAGAAATTTGTTAATGAGTGCATATGTATTACTTAAGGTGCTATTCTGAGAAATGTTCTTGTAATTTTTTTTGGTACAAAGAAGTCTGTATGCTGATGCTCGGATTCAAACCTAAGACTTGCCAGATGCCACCGCTGGAGGTTGAGTGCATGAACCAACTGAGCTAAGCCTTGGGTTCAAATGTTCTTGCAATTTGATGCACCGTTTTTACTTAATTGAAGATCAGTGGAATCATTAAAAACAAAGTCCTTTTACAAATAACATTTTGATTAGTGCTGGCAAGCACTTGATTACTTTTACCTTTACTAAAATCCCACCTTGGTATCAATACTTGAGATATATATGATTCTCTAATACATCGCTTGCAGCTGCTCTGATTTATCAAATGGGGAAGCATCAATTGCTCTGCTGTGATTGTGTTTTTTGTGAAGCCACATTGTAATCTTTGAGTATTCTTTTTGGTTGTTAATCCAGCTTCCAGAATTAAAAAGCCTGTATGTTTAATTAAATGTATAAAGAATGATTCTCTTTCAATTTGTTTGAACTTTTCTAGCTTCCTCAATCAGCTACAGTTTTGGAATGATGCAAATTGTCCTCTATAGGATCAATTTTTGTTTTGATTGGGGTGTGGGTGGGGTGCATGTGTCGAAGTTTATCGGTCAATTTGATATAGTAACTGCATTAAATCTTTCCTTTAGCTACCCTATTATACTTTGGACTTGTTCGTGTTAATTTCTTACCTGCCTGTCCTTTCAAACTGCAGAGAACCTGTTCAATATGCCTGACAACAATGAAACCAGGTCAAGGCCATGCTATTTTCACAGCAGAATGCTCCCATTCTTTCCACTTCCACTGTATAGCTTCCAATGTTAAACACGGGAATCAGATTTGTCCAGTTTGCAGAGCAAAATGGAAGGAAATCCCCTTTCAGAGCCCTGCTTCTGATCTTTCCAATGGAAGATCTAGAATCAACCCAGCGGATTGGCCCCGAGATGATGCCTGGACAACTGTCGTACGGCGGCTACCATCCCCACGGTTTGATTCAGCAAGGCAGATATCTTCGCTATTTCATGCTTCTGAGCCAGGAACCTTTGATGATGATGAAATCCTCGATCAGCAGGGAAATGTCTTTGACAAGGATGCTACTGAGAATAATTCTATTGGAACAATAGAAGTTAAAACATATCCTGAAGTTTCAGCCGTTCCAAGAGCAAACAGTCATAATAATTTTGCCATATTAATCCATCTCAAGGCTCCGGATACAAGTGGAGGGCTAAAAAGCAGAAATCAAACTATATTTTCCCCAACTCAAAATTCTCGTGTCCCAGTTGACCTTGTTACTGTTCTTGATGTTAGTGGCAGCATGGCGGGTACCAAGCTTGCATTGTTAAAACGAGCTATGGGGTTTGTGATACAGCATCTTGGGCCCTCTGACCGGCTTTCTGTAATAGCATTCTCTTCCACAGCCCGTCGCCTCTTTCCTCTTCGCCGGATGACTGAGACTGGACGGCAGGAAGCGTTGCAGGCTGTTAACTCACTTACTTCAAATGGTGGGACAAATATTGCTGAAGGGCTTAGGAAAGGCGCGAAATTGATAGTAGATCGAAAGTGGAAGAACCCAGTTGGAAGCATCATACTGTTATCGGATGGGCAGGATACTTATACTGTGACAAGTCCTAGCGGGTCTCATTCCAGGACTGATTATAAATCACTTCTTCCTCTCTCAATTCAGCGCAATGGTGGGGCCGGTCTCCATATCCCTGTGCATGCCTTTGGGTTTGGTGCAGATCATGATGCTGCTTCAATGCATTCAATTTCTGAGATATCCGGGGGTACATTTTCTTTCATAGAAGCTGAGGGTGTGATCCAAGATGCTTTTGCCCAATGCATTGGAGGGCTATTAAGTGTGGTAGTGCAGGAGGCATGTGTGAAAGTTGAGTGTGCTCAACCGAATTTGCTAATTAATTCGATAAAGGCAGGGAGTTACCGAACCAGCTTGACAGCTGATGCAAAAGCAGGTTCCATTGATGTGGGGGACTTGTATGCTGAAGAAGAAAGAGATTTTTTGGTGACGGTCAATGTTCCAGTTGATGAATCCAGTGATGAGATGTCATTGCTGAAGGTTAGATGTATTTACAGAGACCCAATATCAAAAGAAATGGTGTCCTTGGAAGAAGACAATGAAGTAAAGATCCAGAGGGCAATGATAATAGGACAACCAGTAGTGTCAATGGAAGTAGACAGGCAGCGAAACAGGCTCCGAGCTGCAGAGGCTATGGCTGAGGCTAGAGCTGCTGCCGAACATGGTGATCTAACTGGTGCTGTCTCTTTGCTTGAAAGTTGTCGCAGGGCTTTATCAGAAACCATTTGCGCTCAGGCTGGTGACAGGCTATGTGTTGCACTGTGTGCTGAGCTAAAGGAGATGCAAGAAAGAATGGCTAACCGTCGTGTGTACGAGTCATCTGGAAGGGCTTATGTTTTGTCGGGTTTGAGCTCACATTCCTGGCAGAGAGCAACTGCACGAGGTGATTCCACCGATAGTACAAGCCTTGTTCAAGCTTACCAGACCCCTACCATGACAGACATGGTAACGCGTTCTCAGACTATGTTTTTCGGGAACCCCCCACAGCGAAAGCTTCGACAAGCTCAGTCCTTTCCAGCCCGTCCACAACGAAGGTAAATCATTAGTGAAATCTTCAAAACTTCCCCTCAACCTACGTTCATTTCCTATATCCACAAACCCTTTTTGTTTTGTGAAATATTTGTTTGTTCATTTTTGTGGCTTTGGGGAAGCAGGGTATAAGTCGGATTAATACAAACGAGGGTCGGGCGTCTTTTTAAGTGGTGGGTCTATTTTCTTGTTCTGATATATGTGAAGTAACAAAAATTGGGGACAATGTCTGGTTTGGGAGGGAGATAAATGTTCAGAAAAGGGAGAATCTGGGAGTTAAGGTGTTTTACTTATTTTTATGATGGAAATGGAGCATTGTACATAGGGAGCAATGGTTTCTTTTTTCCTCAAAAAAAGGGTATAGCCATGTAATTGTGGGATACTTGGGGGGTGAATTCTTCACTTTTAACATATGATATGGTATATCTGCTTTTGATTCTTTTCCACAACGTTTGTCTAATACTCTCTCTGAGAATTTGCTTCAAAAAACAAAGCTAAACATATTTGTTTTATTCTTGGATGAGTTTGGCAATGCATTGTAAGTTATTTCTCGTTGATTCCAAATTCTGGTCCCAATCTGAATTCTAAATCATTAGCCAACTCTAGACTCAATATGGTTTTTAAGTTCTTCTACTAAGAAAATCTTGAATTCATTTTTTTTTTAAAAAAAAATGGTGGAAACATCTTCAAATTACATGGTTAGTGCTAACGGGTTACGTTATTTTCTCTCAAGTTCTTAATGCCAAATTCATGGTTAACTTTGTTGAGGAAGAGAATTTGTAAATGGAAATGAAATATTATTAAACAATGATTTTGAATACAAACTCTATGATATCTTTCAATCCTAATGAAGATTAGACTTAATCATAAAATTGCAATGGAAATGTAATATTATTGTTCAATTAAATATGATTTAAGTTAAGTTTCTCCCTTTTATTCTCCTTTATAGTAAAAATCTAAAAATTAAAAGAAAAATCTATATATAGATAGTAAAATGTAACTATTATTTATTGCAACATAATATTTTATCAATTCACTAAATGGTTATCGACGAAAATCGACCCATTTGCGATGGCAACTCGTGCACCAAGTCCAACTTCAAATCATCAAAATTATAAAATAGATGAGAAAAATTTTACATGTCACTGTAAATAATAGTTGTAAAACAGTATATACATTCATCACAATCTTTGAAAGGCATGGTACAATCAATTCGCCAATCACCTATCGCCTTTAATCCAGAATCTAATCCCAGCCCTTCGATTAGTTGACCACTCTTTTCTCAAGCCCACTGATATACATCTCACGGTCAAGAGTCAAAAGACAAATATAATCACATGACCCCACCGTTGCATGTGATTTCCATGGAACTTGATAAACTATGAACACTGCTGCCACTGCACTTAATTTGACCTTCCATTATCTCTGCCTACATAACACGTTTGGAAAAAAATAAATAAATTTTCATTACAATTAGTTTAAATTACGCTCTTGATCAACATTATTATTTGCTTTAAGTTATGAATTAGGAAAAATGGGTTTTCCTAGTAAGTGTTTTATTCTGCTGTAGCTGAAAGAAAAAAAGCCACTAATTTCTCAAAGCAGATTGCTCTAGGTATGCCAGAATTTTCATGATTTGTTTCGAGACTTTTTAGCTTTCGATTCTTTTTATATGGTGTTATTAATTTAATGACGTGTAGATTATCTGTAAATAATGAATCCAATCTTCTTAGAGGGGATTTAATGTAAACCACGTGATCATAATGATTGGCATTCACTGATCCAACGGTCCATTTCAACTTGAGCCCACAAAAGTGACCCACAAATCCGGACATTGACACTCGACAAAAAGTGGGACCTCTACAACGTTCAAGTTCTAGCTTTACCAACGTCCATTAACCGTCCCAAGTCGGAACGTATGCAGTAGCAGAGTATGACGGTACACGTATCCCAAGTTCGAAGCTAACCCATGTTCTTCCTTTAAATTAGCTATTGAAAAGTGAAAACTTGACAAAGTTTTAAAATTTATTTGATATTTTTAATATTTAGAAAGAACCGATTTGTTTTTTTTTTACCGTGGCGGCTGAAACGGTTGAAAAGTCATTTTCATGTTGGCAAAGGGATGGTTTTCAGACAGGTGGCTGATGGGTTATTTCTGTTTCTATTCTATTTTTTTTATTTAATGTTTTATACAATCAAAACATCATCAGTCTTTGTCTCTGTGCTGTTATATGTCTCTTCTTCATTACAAACTGCAATAATTACTATTAATTCTGATATTTGGTAACACTATCAATTATCCATTCTTTTAAGCTTCTCTCTGGAGGTTATACTGGCTTGTTTTGCCCAGGTTTGAGCTTAAACATCCAAACAATTTATTCTAGTTTTTGTACTTTTTTCTTTAGTTTGGTGATTCTTTTTTTTTTCTCGCTAAAATGAAGTTTAATTTTCACTTTTTGTAGGAAAAAAAAAAAAACAAAAGAGGATTGAAATAGCATGTTGATTTCATGGTTTGGAAGCCCAAGGGAGAGAAGAAAATCATAATTAGGTTTTTTCGCTAACGTTGGATAGACGTCTTTTTTAACTCCATTACTGCAGTTGCAGCTGGACTGGTGGTGTGGGGAAGTAAGGTCTTTGATGCCATTTTTTTTGATAATCAGTTTGTTCCTGTAGACCGCGTGTATTTAATATTCGAAGTAATTTTCTAATAAGTGTATTAAGGGTATTTTTAAAAGTTATTATGTACAATAATATTTGTCAACTGTTACTTTTAATATAATGTTATTATTATAAATAGTATATTAACTGATCTTTAAAGAGTGTGGCAATTGTTAGCAAAAACCCATAATATAATAACAGCTCCTCATTGGGTAGATCTATATGATTTTCCCTCATTGGACTCTTGTGCATTGGATCCCTATCTTTTCATTACTTTCTTTTGCTTCAGTGTTGCTATTTCCGGGACTGTAGATAGATACTAATGATTTTTTTGCGAAGTTTGTTATAAAATTTTTGTAGGGAATACTGTTATTCAGTGACTCATCTTTACTTGTTTATCTATGTTTAAATACCCACCCAATCTGGCCATTTGCAGCTTTATGGTATCATTTGATTCAAATTATCACCCTTCTTCTTTTGTTACATCAAATTTTCGAACTTTTTTTTTCTCATTTGTTTTTTGCAGATTGGAGGCATTTAAGATCGGAAATGTTTGAACAGCTTTTTCTAGCCCCTAATGAAGGTTTATATATACATATATATATATATATATACACACACACACACACATATATATGATTTTGGAGTTGTTTCTTTTCATTGTTTTACCTGGTTGTTGATTTTATTATTTCATGTTAGTGACCCATTCGGGATACTTCAGATGAATCCAAATTGGCATTTAGTTTATTATTTTCCTGCAAAAAAAAATTGAGGTTTTGCATGAATTTAGATTGATGGAATGACCATGATGACTCAATATGTAAATAGAAGCTGGAATCTACCATTTGGTTCACATAGACTCCAACAACTTGACAAGTTGTTGCATTTAGCATGGTTTTGCGACGCATTTTTTCTGGTTTTAGTTTATATCTTTTGGTTATATTGTTTTCATATGATTACATCTGTTCTCAAATTGTATTTTGTTGAAGAAGCTTTAAACGACATTCATTCTAGAAACTATATAGCATAGAAATAACTCGATATTTTATTTTTCTCCAGCTTAGTGTTTGGATTGGAATAAATGAAGCTCGAATCGGAAGTTGCTCTTGCTTGTCTCATTAGCTTGATTTGGATTCAGCAGGGTCTTTGTGGTTAGTATGAATAAAGTCTCTCCTTTTTTCTTTTATTTTGGTTTGCAACTAAAGTTACAGCACTTTTTTTTTAAAGCATTTGCTGATCTGAAGATTTGTAAATGCTTCGCATTGTTTGTTTGCTATTTACGTAATTGCTACTAATTAGCTGAATTTCCGTGTTGATCACTTAATGGCAGATGAATTTTCTGATACGTCGGGCGTAAACAACTGGACATGCACATGTTCTTCCTTGTATCCAGGAAAACAGAGCTATGTTCTTAAATCTAACTGTTCTAAATCCTGTGATTGCAATCCAGGTATGTTTATATTATTTTGGTAAAATAATTCCAAAATCTTCGAACTACTTTGTTGCACTATAATATGCCGCCCCTTTCCCCATCTTTTCTCATTTTGCCCCAAATCTACCCAAATTATTGCATAAGTTTTGCGGTATATTTGTATTCGAGGATGCTTCATGCTTTATGTAATCATGTCACCATCTTGTTCTATCTAAAACACCGAATTTTGTGGCATCTTGGCAGTTGAATCAAGTGGACATAGGTGGACGTGTTTATGTGCTGATGATGGATTCCCCAGAGTAGCGTTCGGCAGTCACGACACTACCTGTTTTACAGCCTGCAACTGCACTGCTAGTATTTTTTTCCAACTCCAAATATAAATGCTTATTTCTGAAGAGTTCAATAGTTCGGCTGCCGTAATATACCATGAACCATACAGATTTGTCTGATTTCGAAGGAAGCAGCTTTTAGAACAAATTTTATATGATTTAAACATTAATGCATATTTCATCTTTGGTACTACGGCTTGTTGAGGATTAGGAGCTTATTTAGTGGCACTTGACTGTGTTTTCTCGACAGGGTCTCTTCCTGAGGCGCCAGCTTCAAGCAAGCACTACGCTAGCAGAGTTGTTGTAATTGTTCTATTACTCTCTGTAATTCTCACAACTCTGGCATTTCTTGCTTCGATAACATGCTATTTTTATCGAAAGGACAAGTGCCCGAAGTGCCCAATCCAACCATCAATATTCTCATCAGATAAAGAAACAGAAACTAGTTGCAATAGTGCTACCAACTTGATAAGTCATAACAGTTCTTTGCTGCCAGAAACTAAGATTAACATCGGCTTCCCCACCAGACCTATTGCAGGTAAGTAGTAACATGTTATAACTTCCGTTGCTTTGATGAAAATGATTTGCTTTTAATTATGATTTAATTTACAGACTCTCAACTCCGGATTTATTTTGTTTTTGAAC
The DNA here is from genome assembly GCA_038382025.1 of Adansonia gregorii. NCBI lineage: Eukaryota > Viridiplantae > Streptophyta > Magnoliopsida > Malvales > Malvaceae > Adansonia > Adansonia gregorii. Next base: position 5,928 of record JBBYHO010520035.1, on the reverse strand, counting down.
CCTGCATTTTGCATTCATCATTCTGAACTTGGTATATATGTAAAGCATGATGTCTTGTCTATTTTCAGGATGCCTTCAGAATGCTTCATTCCTTTGTCAGACTCAAACCAGGACTGTCCTAGGGACAATTTTTCAGTTTGCCTACTCTGAATTGGAAAATGCAACTAATAAGTTCTCCAATTCCAACCTCATAGGACTCGGAGGAAGTAGCTATGTGTATCGGGGCCAACTCAAGGATGGAAGAATTGTTGCAGTTAAACGACTTAAAGTTCAAGAAGGCCCCAATACAGATTCCATCTTTTCAACAGAGGTACAATCTCAACTTGCTTTTCTTTTTTAATCTAAAATTTGTTGGTTAATGAAAACTTTCATTTTTTTTGACAAAATTTTTTTTTTTAAAAAAAACAAGAATTTTATACTGTTCCAAAGAACACAATAAGTTATTTTACGGTGTTGCTTTGCCTAGGTTGAGCTGTTGTCAAGAGTACATCATTGTAATGTGGTGCCACTCCTTGGCTATTGTTCAGAATTCAGTGGAAAACATGCTGAGAGACTGCTGGTATTTGATTACATGCCTAATGGTAATTTGAGGGATTGTTTGGATGGGATTTTGGGGGAGAATATGACCTGGGAAACTCGCGTTTCGGTTGCTATCGATGCTGCAAGGGGCTTGGAATATCTCCACGAAGCTGCTGCTCCTAGAATTTTGCATAGAGATGTAAAATCCACAAATATTCTTCTGGACAAGAACTGGAGAGCAAAAGTAAGGACACATATCGAGTAAACTTGAAATATGTAGCTAACATACATTAATTTCTCACACATTAGTATTCATATATGTATTGATTTCTAACATAAATACTGAAAATGCTCAGATAACTGATCTTGGTATGGCCAAACGTTTAAGGGCAGATGGAATTCCCAGCTGTTCCAGTTCTCCTGCAAGAATGCAGGGAACCTTTGGTTATTTCGCACCAGAATATGCAATTGTAGGAAAAGCCTCACTTATGTCAGATGTTTTCAGTTTTGGTGTAGTTCTTCTGGAACTGATCACTGGTCGGCAACCTATCCAAAAATTGAACAATAAAGAAGAAAGCCTTGTTATATGGGTAAAGTGGCTTGTTTCATGTTACTTCTTTAAGCAGCTGCTAGTATATCTGGACTGGATGTTGGTTGATATTTGATGCTCAAAACATTTGTCTACACTTTGTGTCACATTCAGGCTACCCCTCGTTTACAGGATAGTAAGACAATGACCTCGAAGTTACCTGACCCGCGTCTGAAAGGGAATTTTCCAGAAGAAGAGATGCAGATAATGGCATACCTAGCAAAGAAGTGCTTGCTGTTGGACCCTGATGCTCGACCAACAATGAGTGAGGTTGTGCAAATCCTCTCAACTATTGCTCCAGATAAATCTAAAAGACGAAACATCGCTGTAAAGTTATTCCCGGTAATGTTTTTAAATCCATTTACGATTACCACATAACTGTCTTTAGACTCGAATCGCAATGTTGAATCAATGAAAACTACTTGTCTCATCTGTTGAAATCGAGAGGAATATATCTGAGGGTTGCCACGTCTGCTGACCTTTTTTAAACGAAGTCAATGAGATTACCTTTTTGTTTTTTTTTTTCTCCAACTATGCAGATGTCAGCCACCCGTAACATGAAGAATGAATCTCTTGCAGAAAGACATCAAAGTGTAATTGAGGCTTTGTATGATACAGAGGAGAACTTGCCAACTACGTCATCTAAGTCAGCTGAGAGCCCACAGTCGTCAGTTATGGATAGCATTGGAATTATCGGAAAACAAATTGGTACCATGCCTGCCGAGTGTATGGAGAGGCTGGTTCTTTTGAGTTCCAAGGCTAGGAGTTGGCGTATCCCTGATGATGAAGGAGTTGACTTAACAGAACCTCGGTTCGAATTGTTCAATGTGGCAAATGTTAAGTCCCCTTGAGAAGAACTATACCACTACGAGGATATTTGGTGTTAACTCTTAATAAAGGACACCATGGAGGAAGTGATCAGTAGGTTTTTAAGAGAATATTTATTTGATGTTTGAATTTGTTTGGAGGGTTTATTTTGAAGAACACGCCAAAACAAAAGGTTGTGTTGGTACTAGGTCACAGTTTTTTCTTGATTGCATTTCATGCGTTTGTACAGAAAATTATACAAAGTTGACAAAAGAAGTGAAGTTTGAAGATGTTAGCATGTCTCACTCAATCCATTGCACAACAAACAATATGCTTAACCAGTACAAGTTGAAAAAACAATCGTGAATGCCATCATGTTCAAGTTCATTTTAAATCATTCTAATCTTAGATTCATTGCAGCAGCTTAACGCGGCAATGATCTTATCTCGTATGGGTCCTTGTTAGCTACCTTAATTTCCTGATGGTGAAAAGTCTCAACAGCAGTCGTTTGTTAGTTGGTTACCTATTTTTGCCAACTTGGAATCACCCTTGGAATGGTAGTTGGTAGGTATTATGACTTTGAGAAAGTATGGTATCATTCATCAACGTATATAATAAACTCACTAATTTAAGCTTTCTTTAATTTCCAAGCTTTTATTTACCACTGTCAACATTCCAGAGCCAGTAATGGATCCACCACCTCCACCTCCAACTGCACCGCTGCTAGCTTCGGCGCCTCCGGATCGAGGGTTTTTGGAATCATGGTAAGTTTTCTTTCCCCGGTCCCCATAGTATTGCATTTTTTTAACTTCTGCAATGAAGAAACAAACGGGGAAATGTAATTTTTGACATTTCCATGGGTTTCTTCCCAATCTGCTTTGCAGTTTGTGGTTGCTGTGTTGCTGTGGTTTATTCAGAAGCTGCTGCCCTCCACTGTTTGAGCCTGGGCCACCCCCTCTGTAGAACCTGCATTTTCTCCTTCTGGAATTTGTATATTATAAGGATTAAAAAATTATAGGAACTGATTTAATTCTTGTTGCTTGTCTTTCTTTTTCATTTCTTATGTATGCTGCCAAGAAATTACAACTCAAAAAAATAAGAATTTTTAGCCTTTCTTATAATTATATGCCTTAAATGATATAATGAAGAGTTTGAAAGTTGAACAAAAGACTTTCATTTAATCGGATTAAAGTAAGCAAAAGCTAGCCTGGCTTGATTCCATGCATCAAAAACCAAAGCCACAAGCAACATATCCCTTTTTGATAATTATAATATTACTATAATTTTAGTGATTATATTATATATATAAAATACCATAGAAGTGCAAAACAATGCCTTCTGAATGACTTAAAAATATCTGTTTAAATTTATCATATTAGATCCAAATTAAGTTGGATTTTCAGATTTTTTTTTTTTTTTTTTGTAATTCAAACCCGAGTCAACAAATGGTAATCAACACTGATTAATAGGTGCGAGATTATCACTTAAAACAGCTCTGTTTTCGTCGAGCAATAATTAGCAAGTATGTAGTATTTGTTTTCCTCTTCAAAACGCATCGCCTTGACCTGCCAGCCGAAACAATAAAGCCTGGGACAACTTGAAAGTAGAGCAGAGCTGTTAACTGAAACTAAAATAGAAGAAGAAGAAGAAGAAAAGGCATGGCCGCAAAGCCTGGTTCAGCTCCGGCAAGGTGTTCGCCGAGTCTCGGCCAAAAAACTCGCGCACCTGTTTTCAAAGACAACGATCTCGATTGGGTCCGACTTGATGGCCGCAGCTTCCAGCAGTGCCGCCCAGCATGTAAAGCTTCCATTTTTTAAACCTTTCTTTTCTTTGGCCTTTATATCTGATGTTTATTTTTTCTTCCCCCTTTTGTGATTAACATTGTCATGTTTAATTGGGTTTTAATTTACCTATTTTTATCATATTTTGCATGTGATATTTCTTGCCAATAAAGTTGAAAACTTTGAGAGTTTTTTTTAGATATGGATAAGCTGTCTCTTGATTCTTTGATAATCATCCGTAAGGAAAAAAAGGGTTTTCCTTTTTCTTTTGTGTCTCTCTGTATGCTAGTGTGACTCATTACCTCTGTATGCTTAAGTTTATTTGATTTTAATTTGTACATCATTAAAAGGCTCGTCTTTTTCCTTATTCGCTGTTTACTTATGTTCCAGCCTCTTTTTTCTGTATGGAAATAGTCTAGTGTTCTCCCATTGCTCTCTAGAATAAGGCCTTTTCAATGCGTAGTTAAGTGATTTTGCTTTTTCATGATTTATCATTACTTGTGCCAGCTTGTGATTCCTTTCTTATTTTCATGCTTATTATAAAAGAGAACATGAGGTTTCCATACTGGTATAGTTCTCATGTCGTGGGATCGTCTTACCTGTTACTTCCGCGATACATTGATTTTGTTGTACTATTTAGGCATCTTGAAGCTAAGAAAGATGGATTCTTGTAGAAAATTTATGAATCACTCTTCGTAGCCTCTTTTACATTGATATTTCTTGGATTCTGATGTGGTGAATTGAAAAGAATCTTCACATGTTGGTGATTTGTGGTTTTCAGGACTGTTGCAGTAAATTCTGCTTCTGGATCTGCTTATGCAGAGCTCGGAAATACAAGGGTCATCGTCTCTGTGCGAGTATATCATCTGTGTTAGAATTGCTGTATTCTTCTTGATACCATTTTTGGGATTTTACAACCCTATGCTTTCTTTAGCAAAATTGTCTTTCATATACTGATAAATTTTTCTGTGACGTGTTATCGGTATTGGACAATTTAGATTTGGGCCAAGAGAAAGTAAGAAAGCGATGATGTACAGTGATATTGGGTGGTTAAATTGTAATGTCAGCTATACAATATTTGCCACTCCAGTTCGAGGACAGGCATGTGAGATGATTGGAAGTGTGAATCTTTTGAGTTGCTATTGGATTATATCCATAACATATTTGTTCTAATCTTTTTATCTTCTTTTTAATTTTTTTCCTTCAATTTAATTGATTCTATTTCTTGATCCCACTTTCCTTAGGGATCGGATCACAAGGAGTTTTCATCAATGCTTCACAAAGCTTTGGAAGGTGCAATAATGTTGGAAACATTCCCCAAGACCACCGTGGATGTTTTTGCAGTGGTGTTGGAATCCGGGGGCGGTTAGTCATAAACTTTTATCTATATAGTCCCAATAAAATTTAGTGTCTCACAGGATGGTAATTTTATTGAATAAGTATTTAGCAATACTGTAGATAATTATAGAGTGTCAAAACTTTTATCTATATAATCCCATTGAAAATTTTGATGGGCTACAGAGTATGGATATGCCCTAAATTCCTATATTGCTATTTGTTGATAAGCTTCTCAACATTGGTTGCAGGTGATCTTCCTGTGGTAATATCATGTGCTAGTCTTGCCCTTGCAGATGCAGGGATCATGATGTATGATCTTGTTGCTGCAGTTTCTGTGGTAAGTGTCTTTGCTTGTGTTTTGTTCTTGAGCATTAAGCTTTTTGATCGCTATGCAGGTATAAATTTGAGCAACTCTTTACTGCTCATTTGTACTCATTTCACTTCGCCTTAGTTCGTTTGGCTGCTTTGTTATGCACTGCCTTTACCATTTGCACTAGTAAAATATTACAACTGTGCTATTATTGATGCTTGCTAGTGCAAGTATGCCAATAGATTTGGTCTTATACTTAATGTCGTTGGTGTTTGAAATTTTGTAACAATGAAAGTGGGATTGATAATAAATTGCTACAAATCAAAAACTAACAGCTGCATCAATATGCAGAAGCTTGTTCTTTGCTATATGGTGCGATGCCATTCTTCAAACCCCAATCTCCAATCCTATGATGGAATGAATTTTTCCTTTTAAACCTTGGATTGTGAATACAAATCTTGACTGCTTAGTTTTCCACTTTAATGAATTTTATCTTTTCACATATGTTTCTCTATGTTACTTCCTGCACCGATGCATAATTTAGGTCTCTAGTCCTGTCTGGGCAAAAACATCGTGATTGATCC
>JBBYHO010520024.1:0-18490 GCA_038382025.1 Adansonia gregorii | reverse complement strand
ATTGAATATCATATATATAAAATTACTCGATGGGTATTTTTAATTTTTAAATTTTTTATATATTTAAAAGATCATACTTTTATATTTATATTTAAATATGTACCGAATATAAATTTAAAAAATAAATACTAAAAAATAAGAATATAAATAGCATGAAAAGAAAAAAACAGAAAACGAAAAGCACAATTCCAATGCATGCATGTCTTACGATTTTTATAGATTGAATCAAGTTTCAAGTATGAATTGGACAATAAGAAAGGAACAATCTTTGCTTTAATTTCTACTTTTTTTTTTTTGTGAGGTGGGGGGTGGTGCCATTTTCAGAGTGAAAGATATATTAACTTTGAAGAAATCTACCACCACATATTTTATGTAGGCTGTTTGGTAATCTAAACCAACAATTTCATAGATGGTTTAAATTACACTATATAAAAATAATACAAAAAATAATTAAAATATTTTAATTTAATAAAATAATAAATATATTAAAATTTATATAATATAAATTATTAATATTTTAAAATTTATATAAATATATAATATTTTAAATATAATTATAATATAAAAATATATGAAATTAATAGAAAAGTTAATAATTTCTATGCAAGAAATAAAAACTTTTATTTTTCTTAGGCCTTTCTTTCTTTTGACACCTTTAGATGAAATTTTTTTAGTTTAATTTTATCAAAATTTTTTTTTTTTAAAACAAGGCAAGTCATTTTTCATTTAAGAATAATAATATAATATATAAAAGGCCGTTTTTAAAACTTATTTGGTAGTATATTGTGTGCATAAACATATATTTTTTGTACAAGATAGGTTTTTAAATAATAAAAAGAATAAAGTTGAATTGGGGGCTCAACAGTCAAGCCATTCAAAACTTTTTAACTTCTCTGCCAAGTTTTCCACAAAGCATGTCCATACATATATAGGATCAAGCTTGGGATAAATTTTTTATTATTATAATTAATTTAATTAAAAATATTATTTAATTAATTTTTTAAAAAATTTAATTATACAAATTATAAAATATTTTAAAAGTTTAATCAATTTTAAATAATAAATAGACTATCGGATCTAATAAATAAGATAAAATTAAACTTGAATAAATAATTTTTTTATTATTTGAATAATTTAAATTAGACTCGACCCTCAAATATTTTGAACTCCTAAATGACTCTATTTGTCTTCCTTTATGAAACTAATATCATCTCGTTTCATCTAGACCTATTTATAAATAGGTAGCCTACTTACTTTGTATTGAGTCGGGTTTGAATAATATTTTTTTAATTAAAAAATTATGTTTATTTAAAATTAATTATAAAATATTAATATAAAATTTTTTAAATAATAATTTAAGCTTTCGGATTGGTTCAAATCTAATTTGACCTGATCTTAGATAAAAAATTTTAAAAAATATTGAATCATGATTTAACCATGAAATGCCTCCAATTTCACCTAATAATAATGAATATTTTCAATTTATGATTTAAAAATCATGAAATTTTTCCTTCTCTATATGTCAACAATAAAATTTCCAAGTATTCAATTCTTGATCTTTAAGTAAAATAAATTGCAAAGAGTCAAATCAAATAGATATGATATTTTTGATAATTAAGTTAGAGCCAGGGTTTTAACTTGGACAAAGGGTAACTGCACTAACTTATATCTCAATTATAATTCTCATAATAATTATAATTAAATTCTTTTTACGAATCAAATTAATTATTAGATTGTTGGTTACATTGATGGATATTACAAAATTAACATAAAATTTAGGCATGATAAAAATGATTTGACAAAATACAGAATTAAATTAAAATAAAAAATAATAATATTCACACATAAATTGAGCCATACAATCTACCTATATTTTTAAAAGAATCCGATAAATGGATATTATAGATACTAGTTAATAATTATTTTAAAATTTATTATATTTAATATATTATTTTTATTGAATAAAAAATTGTAATTCATTGGTTATATATATATTTATAAATATCACTTTAATTATTTTAATTATATAGAGAGTAATGGTTAACATTTTCTTTTTTAAAATTACTAAAAAAAGAGAAAAATAGTTATATGTCTTAAGAATATATATTTTATCACAAAAAGGTTTTTATTTCAAATTGTAAATTTTATGACATGAAATTAAATAAATTAATAAAATAAAACTAATAAATAACATTGAGAATTGGCATTTTAGTATTTACCCTTTGAGATTAGTCAAATTAGGAGACGTATTTAAAAAAATAAAATAAAAAATATGTTAAAAAATAAATAAACAATTTTCCTTTTTATTTTTCATCTAGCAATATATCTTATTTTCATATTTTTTTTATTTATTTTTAGTATTCACTAAAATAAATAGACACATTGCTTCTGCGGTTAATACATTTCTTCTCTAATCCTCTTCTTTTCTTTTTCTCCTTCTTTGATCTCATGGAAAACCCTAATTTCGAACTTAAAATCCCAACTTTTTCCTCGAATTCCCTTATAATTACCAATTCCATTTTTTTAACCAATTAAAGGATCCTTCTTTGATCCTTATAGTTTTAACAGTGATAATTAAGAAAAAGGCCTAACTTTATCTTTAATTTCTAACATTTTCCAACTCTTCGATCAGTTCCCGACTGCTTTGAGAATCGATCGATCCTCAGAATCGTATGCTTTAATTCCTGAGATGCTCTTTTTTTGCTCTATATGAAGTTCAAGCGGAGGAGGTGTTTAGAAGTAGTAAGACAGTATCCATTTTTTTCTCAATTCAATGTTATTGTATTTAGTGTTATTAATTTACTATAATTAATTGATTTGGTTCTCGTCTTTCTTTGGGCGTTATTTAACCTATTAAAAGGTTGTAAAATTTGAATTTTTAATTTTTTTTAATCGGTCAAGGTATTTTTTTTAAATATTTAAATCTTTTGATTGGTTGATATGAGCAAAGTTTTGATTTTTCATTTTTGTTCCTTCTTTTGCGTATAATAGTCCAATTGAGATAGTGGCGGAATGGTTATATATGTTTCTAATTTGGCATTCTTTTGAAATATTGCAAGTATTTTCTAATTTCCTTTAATACCTTGTAATATAGGCATAGATAAATAATGCTTTATCTGATTGATTTGTCAGTAATATGATAGGAATTGAGGTGAACTCAAATATTAACTTGGAAATTTGAAAGATAGGGCCTTTAAAATTTTTTGGGTTTTGAAGCAAATTTTTAATATGAAAAACCCAAATAGAACTATCTGTTATCTATTTTAAGTCAAAATGAATTTGACTAATTGGCTACATTTAATGGCAACAAGGTCGGCCACTCTTGCTTGAGTTCTGAATGTGGTGTCTTTAGTAACTACATTTTGTCCAGGCTTTGTCGGAATCATGCTTCAATCTATGTCCAATGACTAGTTTCGAGTTTGGTCTGAATTTCAGTTAATTTGGGCCTGTATCGGGCCTAGTTTTATAGATCCGATTTTCGGGTCTATTGGGCATTGTTTTCATTTTATTTTTATGATAGCGTCATTTTAGTCTTTTGAAGAAAATAAGTTTTCTTGCATTTGTTGCAATGTGGTTCTGTCTGTAGTTTACAAAAAATGCAAGGAGATACATGTAAGTCCAAGGTTTATGCCCAAGGAGCAGGCTAAATGTAGCCAATTGGCATATAGACTGATCTCATAATGGTTTTTATTCAAATTTTGATTGTATAAACTATAGCTACTTGGCTAAGAGGAGTGATTTTTGAAAGGTAGGCAATCTATTTTTACCGGCGATGGTTTTACGACGAGGTTTGAGATTACTTGTTTAAGGAGCCATGGAAACAAAATTTGGTTCCTTTTGTGGCATGCTTATGTCTTTCCCTTCTAGAGGATAGTTAATAAACTTTTTAGGCAGTTGAGAACTTTAGATACTGAGATTGGTGTATTTTCCTAATTACTCTCTCTTTTGCTCTCTTTACGGTCGCTTACTAATTCTGTCATCTGTCTACGCTGGTGGATATGAATCTCGAGGAATATATTGATGACTATAATTAATGGAACTGTTTTTCTTTTTTCCCTTTGTTTTGATTGGTATCAGCCTCCCAAAATCAGATCCTTCATCAGTAGTGTCAAGTCTGTGCCTCTCAAGAATATAGAGGAACCACTAAAACATTTCATTTGGGAGTTCGATAAGGTGCGTCTGTAACCTTCATTTGATAAAATGTAGCTGTTTCTGTATTCTGTAATGCAAATATTTACACTTTGTTGTTATTGATGCAGGGAGATTTTCATCACTGGGTTGAGCTTTTTAACCATTTTGATACATTTTTTGAAAAGCATATAAAATCAAGAAAAGATTTGCTGTTTGGGGATAATTTTTTGGGATCTGATCCTCCTTTCCCAAGGGAAGCAGTTCTTCAAATTCTTCGTGTTATAAGAATAGTCTTGGAAAACTGTAGAAATAAACATTTCTATGGTTCTTTTGAGGTATTTTTTTGCCCTTAGAAATCATAGGCTCTTGCGTTATATTACCTGGCACATGTTTATTTTAATATATTGGTAAATTTGTTTATAGAACAAACTGGGTATCCTTTTGTATTTCTTTCAAAGTGACAGATCATTCATATTTATTTAATTTGAGGCTATTAATATGTCAATCATTTTCAACTCTTTGTCTCATCTCTTCTTAATTTTATGGTTTTTGGTTCCTTATGGTTTGCAGCAGCATCTTTCATCCTTGCTTGCGTCTACGGATGCTGATGTCGTTGAGGCTTGCTTGCAAACTTTAGCTGTTTTCTTGAAAAAAACAATTGGAAAATACTCTATCAGAGATACGTTTCTAAATTCCAAGTTACTGGCTCTCGCGCAAGGTTGGGGTGGAAAGGAAGAGGGTATAGGATTGATTCCATGTGCTGTCCAGAATGGGTGTGATCCAGTTGCTTATAATCTAGGTTGTACTCTACATTTTGAGTTCTATGCATCAAATGAGTTCTCTGCCTCAGAACAGTCAACTCAAGGTTTGCAAATTATTCATTTACCTAGCATCAACAGTCATCCAGAGAATGATTTGGAACTCTTGAATGAACTAGTTGCTGAGTATAAGATACCAAACAATTTAAGATTTTCTTTATTGTCGTGATTGCGATTTGCAAGGGCTTTTGGCTCTTTTATATCTCGGCAGCAGTATACACGCATTCGCTTGTATGCCTTCATTGTTCTTGCTCAGTCAAGCAGTGACACTGATGACCTAGTTTCTTTCTTCAATAACGAGCCTGAGTTTGTCAATGAGTTAGTTACTTTACTGAATTATGAAGATGCAGTTCCTGAGAAGATTCAAATTTTATGTCTGCTTTCTCTGGATGTTCTTTGTCAAGATCGATCTCGCCAACCAACTGTATTGACTGCTTTCACATCCGGTGGACACCGAGGCATCCTGTCCGGCCTCATGCAGAAAGCCATTGATTCTGTTATTAGCAATAGCTCAAAGTGGTCTGTTGTGTTTGTTGAGGCTCTATTATCTCTTGTCACTGTTTTGGTTTCTTCATCATCAGGTTGCTCAGCCATGCGTGAAGCAGGGTTTATTGCTACTCTTTTACCTCTGCTTAAAGATATGGATCCACAGCATCTGCGTTTGGTTGGTACAGCTGTCAAAATTCTGGAAGTCTTCATGGATTATGGTAATCCTGCAGCTGCTTTGTTCAGAGACTTGGGTGGTTTAGATGATACAATCTCTCGCTTGAAATTTGAAGTTTCTTACGTGAGAAGCAGTCCAAATAGTGAAAGGAGTTCACAAGTAGTTGCGGGTGCTTCAACTGAATTTAACGACATGCAGCCTTTATATTCTGAAGCATTAGTTTCCTATCACCGGCGGGTACTCATGAAAGCTTTATTACGTATTATATCTCTTGGAACATATGCCCCTGGAAACACTGCTCGTGTATATGGATCTGAGGATAGCTTGTTGCCACAATGCTTGTGTATCATATTTAGACAAGCAAAAGATTTTGGTGGGGGAGTATTTGCACTTGCAGCAACTGTCATGAGTGATCTGATTCACAAGGATCCTACCTGCTTTCCTGCCTTAGATGCGGCTGGTCTTCCATCTGCCTTCCTAGATGCTATAATGGATGGTGTTCTATGCTCTGCAGAAGCCATAACTTGCATACCTCAGTGTTTGGATGCCTTGTGTCTTAATACTAGTGGGCTTGAGGCTGTGAGAGTTCGTAAGGCTTTGAGGTGCTTTATTACAATGTTTACTTCCAAAACATATTTGCATTCTCTCACTGGAGATACTCCTAGCTCCTTGTCAACTGGCTTGGATGAACTTATGCGCCACGCTTCTTCATTGCGTGCGCCTGGAGTGGATATGTTGATTGAGATCTTGCATGTCATACTGAGAATTGGATCTGGGGTTGACACTTCTTATCTTGCTGCTGAATCTTCTGTCCCTGTACCTATGGAAACTGATGCTGTAGAGAGGAATTTGATTCAGGGTGTTGACAAGGAATCTTCTAGGACCGAGAGTTCAGAGCAGACAGCGGAGCTGTCTTCTGATACTTCTTCGATGAATATTGAATTGTTTCTTCCTGATTTTATAAGCAATGTAGGCCGTCTTCTTGAGACTATTCTTCAGAATACCGATACATGCCGTTTGTTTGTTGAAAAGAAAGGGATCGATGCTATCCTAAAGTTGTTTACCTTGCCTTTAATGCCTCTTTCAGCATCAGTTGGACAGGGCATTTCTGCTGCCTTCAAGAACTTTTCACTTCAGCATTCGGCATCTCTGGCTCGGGCAGTTTGTTCATTCCTGAGGGAACATCTGAAGTCAACAAACAAACTGTTAGCTTCTATTGGAGGAACCTAGCTAGCCACTGTTGAATCAGGGAACCGAACTAAGGTTTTGAGATCTCTTTCTAGTCTTGAAGGTATATTAAGTCTTTCCAATTTTCTTTTGAAGGGCTCTACCAGTGTTGTCTCTGAATTGAGCATTGCAGATGCTGATGTATAGAAAGATCTTGGAAGGACATACAGGGAAATAATGTGGCAAATTTCTTTGTTTAATGATTCCATGGCTGATGAGAAGTGTAATGCTGATCAAGAAAGTGAGACTACAGATACGGCTCCAAATGCTGCTACGGGAAGAGAAAGTGATGATGACGCCAATATCCCTGTTGTGAGATATATGAACCCAGTTTCTATTAGGACTGGCTCTCAGTCTTTGGGGAGTGCCGCGTATCTTTCAGTTCTATCTGGTGAACTTTTGCCCCATCGTAGTCGACATGGTTTGTCCCGTTTAAGGGGTGGAAGGGATGTTCGACACCAGGATGCTTTATATGTTGATTCTGACGTTTGTCATAATTTACCCGATGTGTCATCTCTCCAGAATTTGAAAACAAAAGGTCCTGATCTTCTTGTAATAGAAATTCTTAACAAGCTTGCTTTCACATTACGGTCTTTTTTCACAGCTCTTGTAAAGGGATTCACCTCACCAAACCGTCGTAGTGCAGATGTAGGAGTATTGGGTTCTGCTTCAAAGAACCTTGGTATGGCCCTGGCTAAAATATTTCTTAAGGCACTGGGTTTCTCTGGGTATTCTTCATCTTCGGGACTTGATACATCAATTTCAGTCAAGTGTCGGTACCTTGGAAAAGTTGTTGATGACATGGGAGCACTAACATTTGACAGCCGGTGGCGTACATGTTATACAGCAATGGTTAATAACTTTTATGTCCATGGAACCTTTAAGGAGCTACTTACAACCTTTGAAGCTACCAGTCAGTTATTGTGGAGACTACCATGCTCTGCCTTTATGCCAGGTATTGAACATGAGAAGGTAGGTGAAACAAATAAATTCTTGCACAGTACATGGCTGCTTGATACATTACAACGCTACTGCTGCGTGCTTGACTATTTCGTTAATTCTACATTACTTCTGTTTGGGAATTCTGCATCCAGACTCAGCTGCTTGTTCAGCCAATTGCTGCTGGTTTATCGGTTGGGCTCTTCCCCCTTCCTAGGGAACCAGAAACTTTTGTGTGGATGCTGCAGCGTCAGGTGCTGGATGTGATTCTACCTATCTGGAACCATCCTTTGTTTCCAAATTGTAGTCCTGGTTTTTTGGCTTCTGTTTTTTCGATTGTCATGCGTGTATACTCAGGTGTTGGAGATGTGAAACGAAGCCACAGCAGCATTACAGGAAGTACAAACCAATGCTTCAGGCTGCCACCACCTGATGAAGGTACCATTGCCACCATTGTTGAGATGGGTTTTTCAAGGGCTAGGGCAGAGGAAGCACTGAGGCGAGTTGAAACAAATAGTGTTGAATTGGCCATGGAGTGGCTGATTAATCGTGCTGAGGATCCTGTGCAAGATGATGATGAACTAGCTCAGGCGCTTGCTTTATCACTTGGAAATTCATCAGAGACATCCAAAGTTGACAGTGTTGAAAAGCCAATGGATGTCATGACAGAAGAAAGACAGACTGCAGAACCTCCAATTGATGATATCCTTAATGCATCTGTGAAGTTGTTCCAGAGTAGTGATAACATGGCATTTTCATTGACTGATTTTCTTGTAACACTTTGCAATCGTAATAAAGGGGAAGATCGCCCAAGAGTACTATCCTTTCTTATTCAGCAACTGAAGCTCTGTCCACTGGATTTTTCTGAGGATTCCAGTGCATTATGTATGATATCTCATATTGTAGCACTGCTACTTTCCGAGGATGGTAATGCACGTGAAATTGCTGCCCAAAATGGTATAGTACCTGCAGCTATTAATGTACTGAGCGACTTCAAGACAAAAAATGAGCTTGGGAATGAAATTATGGCACCAAAATGTATCAGTGCTCTACTGTTGATCTTGGATAACATGTTACAGTCCTGCCCGAGAATATTTTCCAATGTGTTGGAGGGTACTCAGATTGTATCTCAGCCTGACCCAAATGCGGAGCATGCTTCTTTGTCAATTCCAGAATCAGTGACTGAGAAAAATTCAGCTTCAGATGCTAATGTGAAGGAATCGATCATTCCATTTGAGAAAATATTGGGTAAATCTACTGGCACTTGCCTATAGAAGAGAGTCATAAGTTGCTGCGTGTTGCTTGTGACCTAATCAGGCAGCATGTTCCAGCAATGGTTATGCAGGCTGTTCTGCAGTTATGTGCTCGCTTAACAAAAACACATGCTCTAGCTTTGCAATTTCTTGAGAATGGAGGCTTGACTGCTCTTTTTAGTCTTCCAAGAGCTTGTTTTTTCCCGGGTTATGATACTGTTGCATCTGCCATTATCAGACATCTCCTTGAAGATCCTCAGACTTTGCAAACTGCTATTGAATTGGAGATTAGACAGACTTTGAGTGGAAGTAGGCATGCTGGTCGTCTTTCATCTCGAACTTTTTTAACATCAATGGCACCTGTTATATGTAGAGATCCTGTAGTTTTTATGAAAGCAGCAGCTGCAGTTTGTCAGTTGGAGTCATCAGGTGAAAGGCCCTTTGTAGCTTTATTGAAGGAAAAGGAGAGAGATAAGGACAAGTTGAAAGCTTCTGGTGTTGAACTTGGATTATCTTCAAATGATACTGTGCGAATTACTGAGAATAAAGTAAATGATGTAACAAGTAGATGTTCCAAAGTCTACAAAAGGGTTCCAGCCAACCTAGCTCAAGTGATTAATCACCTTCTTGAGATAGTTCTGAGATTTCCTTCGGATAGACGCTCGGATGATAATGCAAGTCAATTAACTTCAATGGAGATTGATGAACCTGCAAGTAAGGTGAAGGGTAAGTTAAAGGTTGAAGAAACAAGCAAAACAGAGTCTGAAACTGAAAGATCTGCAGTGCTTGCTAAGGTGACTTTTGTCCTCAAGTTTTTGAGTGATATTCTTTTAATGTATGTACATGCAGTTGGGGTCATTTTGAAAAGGGATTCAGAAATGGCTCAACTTCGTTTTTCCAATCAAGCGGATGTATCTGGAAGCACTGGCGTCCTTCATCATATTCTGCATAGGTTGCTTCCACTATCTGTTGATAAATCTGCAGGACCTGATGAATGGAGGGACAAGTTGTCTGAAAAAGCTTTATGGTTTCTGGTGGTTCTATGTGGTTGTTCCAATGAAGGCCGTAAAAGTGTGATTAATGAACTTGTGAAAGCGCTATCTGCTCTCTCAAATTTGGAGAGCAATTCAATGAAGAGCTCCTTGGTGCCTGATAAAAGAGTTTTTGCTTTTGCCAATTTGGCCTATTCAATTTTGTCAAAGAACTCATTATCGAGCAACTTACCTGGTACAGGCTGCTCACTGGATATAGCAAAAAGCTTGATTGAGGGAGGAGTGGTTCAGTGTCTAACCAGCATTCTTGAAGTGATTGATTTGGATCATCCTGATGCACCCAAAGCTGTAAATCTGATGCTCAAGGCTTTGGAAAGCCTGACTAGGGCCGCTAATGCAAATGGGCAGGTTTTCAAATCTGAAGGATCTAACAAGATGAAGTCATTGCCTTCAAATGGAAGACATGCTGTTCAGGTAACTGAATCTGAAGCCATAGAGCACAACCAGAATGGGAATGGTCAACAAGTAGTTGTGGATGCAGAGGATTCTGAACAAGAGCAACATTTGGTTACTTCACAAAATGAAGGCAATCACAATGCAGTTGCAAACCCAAATGATTCTATTGAGCAAGGTATGAGAGTTGAAGCAGATGAGACAGCAGCCAACAACGGACTGATGGAACTAGGGATGAATTTCATGCATGAAGAAATGTAAGAGGGAGGTGTGTTACACAATAATGACCAATTTGAGATGACATACCAAGTGGAGAACAGGACAGATGATATGGGTGATGAGGATGATGACATGAGAGATGATGGGGAGGATGATGAGGATGATGACGAGGGGGAGGATGAGGATATAGCACAAGATGGTGCTGGAATAATGTCTCTAGCTGATGCTGATGTGGAGGACCATGATGGTACTGGTTTGGGCAATGACTATAATGATGAAATGATTGATGAAGATGATGACTCTCGTGAGCATCGAGTTATAGAGGTAAGGTGGAGGGAAGCACTTGATGAGGTGGATCATTTGCAGGTACTTGGTCAACCTGGAGCTGCAAGTGGTTTGATTGATGTTGCTGCTGAGCCTTTTGAAGGTGTGAATGTCGATGATCTCCTTGGTCTTCGTAGGCCTGTAGGACGTTTTGAGTGCAGGCGATCTAATGGTAGGTCTTCCTTTGAGCGTTCTGTTACAGAAGTAAATGGCTTTCAACATCCTCTTCTGTTGAGACCATCTCGGTCAGGAGACTTAAGCTCAATGTGGTCATCAGGTGGGAATTCATCCAGGGATTTGGAAGCACTCTCATCTGGGAGTTTTGATGTTACCCATTTCTACATGTTTGATGCTCCTGTTCTGCCATATGATCAAGCACCAGGTAGTCTGTTTGGTGATTGATTAGTTAGCACAGCAACCCCACCATTAGCTCATTATTCTTTAGGCATGGGCTCACTGCATTTGCGGGGGAGAAGGGGGCTTGGTGATGGACGGTGGACTGATGATGGTCAGCCACAAGCAAGTGCTCAAGCTGCAGCAATTGCACAGGCAGTAGAGGAACAATTTCTATCTCATTTGCGCTGTACAGTTCCAGCCAACAATTTGGCAGAAAGGCAGCCACAAAATTCTGGAATCCAGGAGAGACAACCATTAGATGCTAATCCATCAAATAATGGCAATGCTGGGATAGATGTGAACAATGCCAGCAGTCAGCAGAGTGAAGATCAGCGGCAAGAAAATGGCAACGAAATTTCACATGAACTTAATCCAACGGTTGAAAGTGTTTCATGCCATGAGCAGCTCAATCCGCAGTCTATTATTGGTGATATGGCTGAATCTGTTCAGAGATATGAAGTGATACTAACTCAGCCACTGTCTTTGAGCAGGGCACCAAATGAGCATGACATGGAAATTGGAGAGGGGAATGTCAATGCTGCTGATCAAGTAGACTTAATTTCTGAAATGGTTAACCGGCCTGAGGTGGATACTAGTGCGCCTGAAAACCTCTCGCTACTGGCCATGGGTGCCAATGGATTGTCAGGAGCAGATGGTCAGGCAGGTAATAATGTTTTGGCAGATTCTAGTTTGGAGATGCCTAACCCAGGGGATCCTAATGGATCTTCATTTCATGAGAGAGTTGATGTTGACATGAATGCAAATGAAGCCGAAGGGGACCATACTGAACAATCCATTGAAATTGGTGCAGAGGAGCCGGCTTCTCAGCAAAACACATTAGATGCTCAGGATGCTAGTCAGGCTGACCAAACTGGTATTTCTAATGAGGCTCCTACTGCGAATGCCATTGATCCTACCTTTTTGGAGGCTCTGCCTGAAGATCTACGGGCAGAAGTATTGGCCTCCCAACAAGCTCAATCTGTTCAACCTCCAACTTATGTGCCGCCTTCAGCAGATGATATTGATCCTGAGTTCTTAGCTGCTCTTCCATCAGACATTCAAGCAGAAGTCTTAGCACAGCAAAGAGCACAGAGAGTTGCACAGCAAGCCGAGGGTCAACCTGTGGACATGGATAATGCTTCAATCATTGCCACCTTACCTGATGATCTACGTGAAGAGGTTTGCAACATGAACTTCCCCCTGCTTATTAACTGAACTATGATAACGCCCTTTAGCCTTTGTTACAGGTGCTTTTGACTTCTTCAGAAGCAGTTCTGTCAGCATTACCTTCTCCATTACTAGCCAAAGCTCAAATGCTTAGGGATAGAGCAATTAGTCATTACCAGGCACGTAGTCTTTTTGGAGGCAGCCACAGGCTAAATAATCAGAGGAATGGCTTTGGTTTGGATAGGCAAACAATGGACAGGGATGTTGGAGTAATTTCAGGTCGAAGGCCGGGCTCTACCATTTCAGATAGCCTAGAAGTGAAGGAAATTGAAGGGGAGCCTCTTCTGAATGCAAATTGTTTGAAAGCTTTGATTCGCCTTCTACGGCTGGCACGGGTATTGCTATTTTCTGTTTTCATGATTCAGTGGTCAATCAAGCTTGCTGGTCTGATCAATCTGCCAAATTTGTGGATTGACAACTCTAACATCTTTCTTTGTATTTTTCTAACACACATATATCTGTTTGTAGCCCCTTGGGAACGGTCTTCTGCAGAGGCTTCTGTTAAATCTTTGTACAAATAGTGTTACAAGGGCAACTTTGGTAAAGCTCTTGCTAGATATGATTAGATATGAAACTGAACGCTCAAGCAATGGTTTGTCAACAATTAATTCCCAAAGGCTTTATGGTTGCCAGTCAAATGTTGTTTATGGTCGATCACAGTTGTTCGATGGTAATGCTTTTCATCTGCTATAATTGCACCTTTTAGCATCTGTTTCCCTTATCTTACGTTTGATTTGTATATTGCAATAGGTCTTCCTCCTCTTTTACTACGCCGTCTTCTTGAGATCTTGACTTATTTGGCTACAAATCATTCCGCCATTGCAAATATGTTGTTCCACTATGATCCTTCAATTCTTTCTGGGCCTTTGAGCCCAAAAAACTCAGAAACCAAGAAAGATAAAGGCAAGGAGAATAATATGGATGGCGATGCATTAAAACCCTTGGGTAACTCTCAGGAAGTGGATGTTCCTTTAATATTATTTCTTAAGCTCTTGAATCGGCCGCTGTTTTTGCACAGCACTGCCCATCTTGAGCAGGTAGTACTCTTCTAATGAATTGCTCTCCTAAATATCTCATCATGCTTATGCTTCGCTATTACTCCTACTGGTAGATTTGATATAATATCCTGCAATGTTCTATTTGTCTTCATATGGTTTTTAATGGAGCAGGTTGTGGGCTTGCTTCGAGTAGTTGTCTATACAGCAGCATCAAAATTAGGAAACCGGTCACTCTCTGATTTGGCAGTTGACAGTTCAAATTCCAAGAACCTGCTCACGGTTGAAGCTTCTGGTGATGCTCGTAAGGATCATCTGTCAGAACCAGAGTCTAATCAAGAGGATAAACATGGCAATGCTGTTTTCTCTGCATCCATTAGCCATAGAAATCTGGATTTGTATAATATTTTCTTGCAGTTGCCGGAGTCTGATTTGCGCAATTTGTGCAGTCTTCTTGGTCGTGAAGGGTATATGATCTAATTCTTATATGAGGATGTGTTGAAAGTTATTTATTCTACTTAAGATTTTTGCTCCATGTTTTTTCCTTTCACATGTTTCCCATTGTATATCCATTCTCCCCCTCTGCTGAACTTTTCTAATATATCCATTCAGGCTGTCAGATAAAGTTTATATGTTAGCTGGTGAGGTGCTGAAGAAGTTGGCCTCGGTTGGTGTGACCCATCGCAAGTTCTTTATTTCAGAGCTTTCAGAATTAGCCCACGGTTTGAGTAGTTCAGCTGTCAGTGAGCTTGTAACACTGAGGAACACACAGATGCTGGGTCCGAGTGCAGGCTTCATGGCGGGAGCTGCTATCCTACGTGTACTACAAGGGCTTAGCTCACTAACTTCAACAAATGTCGGTGATGTTGTACCACAGCATGGTAATGTTGAACAGGAAGAGCAGGCTACGATGTTGAGATTAAACATATCATTAGAGCCGTTGTGGCAAGAATTGAGTAATTGTATTGGCATGACTGAGGCACAGCTAGCTCAGAGCTCTCTCAGTTCAACTGTTGCTAACGTAAATGTTGGGGAGCATCTACAGGGAACATCTGCATCATTGCCACTTCCTCCTGGGACTCAGGGACTCCTTCCTTTCATTGAGGCTTTCTTTGTTTTGTGTGAAAAGCTACATGCGAATCAGTCTATCATGCAGCATGACCATTTAAATGTGACCGCACGAGAAGTGAAAGAGTCTGCTGAGTTTTCTGCTTCCTTATCCTCTAAGTCCAGTGGGGATTTTCAGAAGAAGCTTGACGGTTCTGTCTCATTTGCAAGCTTTGCCGAGAAGCATCGCAGGCTACTGAATGCTTTTGTTAGACAGAATCCTAGCTTGTTAGAGAAATCACTTTCAACGTTGCTAAAAGCTCCGAGGTTGATTGACTTTGATAACAAGAGAGCATATTTCCGTTCGAGAATAAGGCAACAGCACGAACAGTGCCTTGCTGGCCCACTTCGGATAAGTGTGCGGCGGGCGTATGTTTTGGAGGACTCTTATAATCAGTTACGAATACGACCTACTCAGGATCTGAAGGGTTGCTTGAACGTGCAGTTTCAAGGTGAAGAGGGTATTGATGCCGGTGGTCTGACAAGAGAATGGTATCAGTTACGGTCACGGGTTATATTCGACAAAGGAGCATTACTTTTTACTACTGTTGGGAACAACGCAACTTTCCAGCCAAATCCGAATTCTGTTTACCAGACCGAGCATCTTTCTTACTTCAAATTTGTTGGCCGTGTGGTAACTTACTGAGCTGTTAAGTTCTTTGGTATATGTAGGGATTCGTATTACTTTTGTTCTTATTTTTCTTTTGTTGAATCATATATACAGGTTGCAAAGGCACTATTTGATGGTCAACTTTTGGACGTTCATTTTACGCGATCGTTTTACAAGCACATTCTTGATGCTAAGGTGACCTACCATGATATCGAGGCAGTTGATCCCGATTATTACAAGAATCTGAAGTGGATGCTGGAGGTTGGTTTAATTAAGCGATTTCTTCCCAGCTTTTTTTTAAGCCAACCTCTAACATGGTCAATGGGTCCATTCGAAGGGCTAATTCCGTGTTCTTTTTAATGGTCTTATTTATTTCAGAATGATGTGAGCGACATACCTGACCTAACTTTCAGCATGGATGCTGATGAAGAAAAGCACATACTTTATGAAAAAACCGAGGTATTTAAATGAACTATAATTGTTTTTTTTAAATGTGCTCTTGTTTTCTCTCATTATTCTGATATTATGTTCTTTCACTTGAAAAAGGTTACTGATTATGAGCTTAAACCTGGGGGGAGAAACATCAGAGTTACTGAAGAAACAAAACATGAATATGTAGACCTTGTTGCTGGTGACATCTTGACAAATGCTATCCGTCCTCAAATCAATTCCTTCCTCGAGGGATTTAATGAATTGGTGCCACGGGAACTTATTTCAATTTTTAATGATAAAGAGCTCGAGTTACTACTTAGCGGACTCCCCGAAGTTGATTGTAAGCATACTGGAGCCTATGCTTTTATACTTGTCATTGACTTCACATCCAGTTATTTTAGCATCTGAATAATATTTTTTTATTTTGCAGTGGATGATCTAAAGGCCAACACTGAGTATTCCGGCTACACAGCTGCAGCTTCTGTTATTCAATGGTTTTGGGAATTTGTTAAAGCTTTTAACAAAGAGGATATGGCAAGACTGCTGCAGTTTGTCACTGGAACATCGAAGGTAATTTTTTCGATTATATTAAATTGTTTCGGTTCTCAATTGTATTTTTTCTTTGACTCTTCATATTTCATCAAGTATCCATGTACTGTGCATACCCAAACATGAGTATGCGAATATGACCCTCTAAGGGCCCTCCAAATATATGGAAAAAAACCTTAGAAAAATCTGATTTTATTCGTGTCGGGCACATACCAGTAGCTGACACTCATACCACGAGTCTGAGTAACGTACTTATTTGGTGTGTGCAGGTGCCATTGAAGGGTTTTAAGGCATTGCAGGGCATCTCTGGTCCACAAAGGTTTCAGATTCACAAGGCATACGGAGCTCCCGAGCGGCTGCCTTCTGCGCATACATGGTGACGAATTATTCTCAACTGCCATATCAAATTTCTTCCTCATTTTGTATTTATATGCTTTTCATTTTGTTTTTAACCTTTTATTTTTGCTTTCCAGCTTTAATCAGCTAGATCTTCCCGAGTATTCCTCCAAGAAACAGCTTCGGGAACATTTGCTGCTTGCTATCCATGAAGCTAGCGAAGGGTTCAGCTTGGGTTGGACAAAATCTGTATTACAACGTCTGTTCCTGGCAATGCCTGCAATCCGTCAAGAGATCTTGCATTGTATATGTTGGTATACGATCCTTTCTCAACTTCAACACGTCGAAAATGCATGTTGATGTCCATTTGCAAATCCGGATACTGATCTTATGTTTCATTCTCTGTTTCCAAGTGCAGAAGCTGATGGATTCGGCTGATGTAAGTGTTGAAATTGGATTATTTTGGATGTCCAAGACGATGCATAGAATCGGAGGGGGGATGGTGCTTGTGCCTTTAATTTGATCAAACTGGCAAGCTTCTCAACAACGAAGACAAAAAACGGGATTCTTTTTTGCAGTTTTCGCCTTGTCAAGCAATCAAGGTAGCAGGCGAAAAAAGGTTCTATTGTTAATATTAATTTTGTTTTTATCTTAAAATTCTTTGAAAAATGCTCACATGGCTAAATTATCTTTTTGGGATTATCTTATGTAATTAACTATTGCTTAGTTCGTATAAATAAGCTAGTGATTGTTCATAGCAAATAATCCCAGCTCATCTCTCTTGTTACCTTAAATCTCCAGTTCTAAAGTTCTTGGATGCTCTAAGATATCAAAGCTAGAAAAAGCTCAATATCTTTTAAGCAAATGCTAGGAAGTCGCCATCACCTCTTTTACTTGCACGCTTTGCTTCTACTTTTATCATCAGTGCCGCCATTGTTGCATGAAATTTGAAGAAATTCCAACGGAAGAAGAACGCTCATAAGGGGAGGGATAAAGACTAGCCGTTATTAACTTTTCGGCTCGGTTTTGGAGGAAAAATATTGCTTTTAATATTTGGTATTATGGGTTTTTAAAAAGATCAAACCGAATTCAGTTTATCGTTTTTTTAATACAAATCTTAAAAGAATTTTTTTATAGTATATAATTTTTTTCACTAATTTAAAATAAAATATTTAATTTTATATTATAAAAATTTAAAAATTAATTGAAAATTAAATAAAAATAGAATTCTTATCTATTTGAATGCTTATGGTTTTTAATTTACAAATAAAAAATCGAATTGAATTAAATATATTTAATTATTTGAATCTAATTTAAATTGAATTTAATAAAAATCAAAATGAGTACTATGATTTGAATTTGTTTTTTTTTTATTTTTTTTTCTTAACCCTAGATAAAACAAGTAAGAGAGAAGATGTTCAATCTAAATTATATGTAACTCGAAGTCAAAGCAATGTCGGAACTCATCATCTGAATTTGACATAACTTGAATTTAAAACAATCATATCCGAATTTAACATAACTCTAAATAATATCACTTCACAAGTTGTCTGTGGAAAAAAAGATTGAAGAAATCTAACTCCTAGTCCATTGAAAAGTCTATGAATGGAAGTAAATCGATGGCATAATTTTTAAGATTTAAAGTTGTGCTCGATTTTTAAGATTTAAAGTTGGCATAATTTTTACGATTAAAATTATAATTTAATAATTCAAATAAAAAAATCTAATAAAATAAAGCTTTTAAACTTTGAAAATTAATTTTTAGATAGAATAATTTTGACATCGGCTCTTTAATTATTATTATTTTAAATTTTTTTT